>SOPF01029170.1:0-84451 GCA_012979155.1 Hypericum perforatum
TTTTTTGTTATAATTGATTTACGAATGAAAAGATGGAGAAGTTGTTGTCCTAATTCCTGATAATGTCCAAAAATTAGGATTTCGAACCTGAGCAACTACAAAGTAAATAATTTGTTTCTAACTAAAATATAATCTTTCGATTAATTAAACATATTTTTTAAAAGTTTTAACCCAACGTAAACTAAAAATCATTTTTTATAAAACGGCATCTTCCCTCTTTTTGTTTGGACCGTCAAGTTTCCTCAAAATCCCATCACTTCCCGAAGCCCGATGCCCTCCTCGCTTACTCCCATCATTCTCAGGCTAGACCTACACTTGCATTGTAAATTGTGTTCGTTAAAAATTGATCACCAATTTCCAAACACATTAATTTAGCACGAAATTATAGTTGAAACCATCTAAAGTTAGTTTATGTTTTAACTTCCAACCAATATATAAACACGAAACAGAGAAACGAAGCAAAGTTGTTGTTGTAGTAACTAAGACGCAAGTTGTTGAGTTGATGTTGTTGGGTGCAACAGTGATTGAGACTTGAATGAAAGCCACCATCTTTTCATGTCCAGTTGAATTTATTTCCGAAAAATAAAATTTCCCATCGAAGTTACACCCCTCCGGCCATCTTTCGGACAATTGCTTTAAGCCCTAAACCAGCTATTACTTGAAATCATCATCCACTCTTGTGGTCTTTCCGTTACTATCAGTACACTTCTTCCCATTTCGCTTTCTTTAGCTAAGCTTACGAGGAAGAAGGAAGATAGAGATAGAACTAGAAGCACAAATGGGGTCTCTTGGAGGAGGAGAAGGTGATCAAGTTGGTTGGAACTACAAGAAGAAGGCGATGTGGCTTTATCCAAAGGTGACGGGTTTTAACCCTTCCGAGAGATGGGGTCACTCCGCCTGTTACTCCCACGCCAATGTTTATATTTTCGGGGTATGTATATCAATCATACTTGGTAATTAATAATTATCTTAAGCAAAGTTTCGAGTTTGAACGTTTTGACTCGAATGAAAGAACCGTCCCTCGTATAGGGTCCGACGGTCCATTGCCCACTTGTTATATTTGGCTCAAGGGGACATGTGCTTTACGAGAGGTGTAGTCTCTTGCCATATTTTGCTTTGTTTGGCCAGGCTAACCATGAATAATGATTTCCCACATATTTTAGGGAAGTTGTTCTCCATCTAGTACAGTTTTTTTGGGTCATTTTCTTCGATTTCTAACCAGTAGACTTGGTGCCTGAAATATTTTCAGTTACCATTTTATTAGATAGAGTTTGATGCTTAAATGCAGTAACTAGGAGGCCAGCAATGAGAATTTCAGTCACTGATTACCGTATTTGCAGGGGTGCTGTGGAGGCCTGCATTACAGTGATGTGCTCGTGCTTGACCTCGAAACGATAGCTTGGAAGGCTCTTGCAACCACTGGTCAGGGCCCCGGGCCGAGAGACAGCCACACTGCTGTTTTGGTGGGGCAACGGATGATCGTCTTTGGTGGAACGAATGGCTCCAAGAAGGTGAATGATCTTCACGTGCTGGATCTCGTGACCAAGGAGTGGAGTAGCCCCAAATATGGAGGGGAGCCTCCCTCTCCCCGGGAGAGTCACACTTCCACGCTCGTCGGCGATGACAAGTTGGTGATATTTGGGGGTAGCGGGGAAGGACAAGGGAATTACCTGAGTGACTTGCATGTTCTGGACATCAGGGATATGATATGGAGCACTCCGGAGGTAAAGGGAGATGTCCCAGTTCCCAGAGACAGTCACAGTGCTGTTGCAATTGGTAGCAGGCTGTTTGTGTATGGTGGTGACTGTGGTGACCGATATAATGAAGATGTGGCGGTTTTTGATATGTCTACTTTAACCTGGAGTAAGGTATGTAGTTTGCCTTTCTAATTTGCGATTATAATTAGTGTTTTGTGTTAAGGGTTGTGGTGTTTCTTGCAGCTTTGTTTGCAAGGACCTCTGCCTGGCGTAAGAGCCGGACATGTTGCTGTCAATTTGGGGACGAAGGCAAGTCTTAGAATAACGTAAGATGGCATGATGCCCTTTGCTTGATTTGTTTCTTATTTCGTAGGAGATTGAGTGATGTTGCAGGTCTTTGTCATTGGTGGAGTGGGTGACCAGCATTATTACGCCGATATCTGGGTCCTTGATGTGGTAACCTGTGTTTGGACTAAGCTCGACACATGCGGCCAGCAGCCGAGGGGCCGGTTTTCGCACACTGCTGTGCTGGCAGGCTCAGACATTGTCATTTATGGAGGGTAATGACCCGTAACACCTCTTTACTTAAATTTTGGTATGTCAACATTTCTGATTCTAGTCATGCTTATGCAGATGCGGAGATGACGAGCGCCCTCTCAATGAGTTATTGGTCTTGCAACTCGGGGCCGAGCATCCTAAAGGCCTTTACAACATTTCAATGTGCAAGATTTTTGGATCTCGTTGGTACCAGGAAAGACGGACGCAGTCTGGAGAACTCGAGAATAACTCACAAGTGAAATCGGTATAGAGTTTTGAAATCCATTTTCATTTTCTCATCTGTGGTTTTTTTTAAATCTTCAATGAGCTTATATGAATTTCCCCCCTGCAGCTTAGGACAACTGTACCGGCGAATAACGAGGCTGTCCCAAAGGAAGTTCATGAGCAAGAGTGTGAACTTAAAAGGCCGTTCTGGCTTAATTCAGGTCGACTTAGTGTTTAAACTGAATTCTCACTCCCACCGGCCTGTTCGATCCTTTCGGTCTTTCTTGACTTGGATTGTTTCCCACAGATGCTCCACATCCGAAGAGGAAGAGAACCGTGAATCCAAAGCTAAACGATGCAGACTCAGAGCAAGAAGAACATTCCCTCACATTTTCTCAACATTCATCTCCGTCGCAATCCGATCAAGAGCGACCCCCATTAAAGAAAGCCACCGTCTATGGTACACCTTCGGAAGGTTTTAACCTTTTCGGGCAGAATCATGCTACAAGAAGTTGTCCACTCAATGATGGCTCAACCATAAGCAGGGAAGCTTGGAAGGCGTTGCCAAAAAATCAAAGTTATACCCAAGTTTGCATCGGACGTCAAAAGGCGGACCATCATGCGCAGCTAGTCCATGCAGCCGGGCAAACAACACCCTTTCCCATCATCGAGCGAAAACCGGTGGAGAGGCGTTCGGTATGCAACATGGTAAAGCTTCTTTGTTCTGTAACTCCTTAACACAGAACTTAATCATATATATAACACAGAACTTAATCATATATGTTTGCGGCACTATAAATCTTCTCATCTGCGTGTCCACCCCGTCAGATGGGTGCTGAGGTGCGTGGCAGGGTGGATGGGGCTTTCGATTCGGGACTTTTGATGACTGCAATTGTTGATGGAAGATTATACAGAGGGGTCCTTTTCGCACCCGTAAGCTCTTGCCATTGTTTACCGTCGAACACGTTCATGAGCTAACTCAAAAAGTGGAAGTGACATCAGTTGTTGGTTTTGATTGATCAGGTACACGAGGTTGTCTACAGAGCACCCCAATTGAACAACGGTCAAGCATTTCCGATCTCAAACCACGTTGTGGATCCCTCGAAGCCATCCCACCGGCCTTCTACCCCGTTCATCAAGCCAGAATCTGGCCAGAACTTGAGGCAGTCCCGCGTGGTTAGATCGTACCCAGCGACGAGAACCCCGACCAGAGAACCCTCCAACAACAACCCGAGAAGCGATCTCGAAGGGGTTGTTCTCACTCTTGGAGGGCCTGGAACAAGCAACATTGGACGAATGTAACTGAATTAGCCTGCAGGGCGAATGCTGTGTTATAGTTTTTAGTTTTCCTTGTAAATCTAATATTAGATATTTTTTTTTTCGTGGAAATCTAATATTAGATATTTTGTGCTACGCTTCAGGAGCTTGGGACTGCTTGGTTGTTAGACATATCTATTTACTAAATACCAGGTCACTTCAAATTCAGCAAATTTTTTTCAGTTTTTTACTGCTTAAATCAGAGATTCTTTGTATTTCTTTTACATGGGATTAGAGAACACTATAAATGTAAAAACACGGTAACATAATAAGTTTTTTTTTTTTTTGGTTTAAAGTAAATTGTTTTCACATAATAAGTTTAAAACAGTGGTAATAGCAAATATGGGAAGGAGACCAAGTGGGGTCCAAACTGGATACGGGAGGAATCCTGACGGAGAGATGAACATAAAGAAATAGCAACCAACCTGTTGGATTGGAACACCCGCGCTTCTCGCGCGATACTGTCTAATTGAAAAAGTTGCTGACAGAAGTGTTCTAGAAAATACACATCGGAAAGAGAGTAATTTGGATAAGTTTAGGAGTATTTTGATGATTCATTTATCTATTATTTTTAGATTTTGTACTGAATATAAAAATTATAATATAGTATCAGAATATATTAATATCAAATTTATTGTAAAGTTCACAACTCGTCGTGCACACATAATTTTCATTTAAAAATACGAGAGATAGTAAAATCCGTATAAGACGATTCTCACATAATTATACCGCAGATTAGCTTGCTTAGCATCTTGGATGAGTGTTCGTGCAGTGATCTTGTGAAGACCAAAATTTGGTTGGACTCGATGATTTGAACAAATATATTTTTCTTCTTTAGAACATATCACTAACTCTTACAAATTTCCCGTGCTCAATTGTTTCTATTCTAGATCTTCCTTATAAGTGGATTCCCCAAGGAGGTCATTTTATTCCATAAAAAAAGGAGGTCATTTTAAGATATAGATATACATATAGTTATTTATTTATTATCTCTCTGTCTATATATAAAATATTTATAATAATATAAAAAGGTCATACGACCAGTAATATTTGAGTGTAAAAAAATCAAATTTCATATTGCTCGAACCAACTTTAATTTATAATTTTGAAAGGGTCATAACAAGAGGCGCATGTAGAAATTAGTTTGGTCAATTCA
The DNA here is from genome assembly GCA_012979155.1 of Hypericum perforatum. NCBI lineage: Eukaryota > Viridiplantae > Streptophyta > Magnoliopsida > Malpighiales > Hypericaceae > Hypericum > Hypericum perforatum. The sequence goes on from SOPF01029170.1 coordinate 4,933, forward strand.
CCTCACTTAATTTTTTGTTTATTTGATAATTTAATATATAATTTAGTATATACACTGATTAAAAAATAAAAAATTAATCCTATTAAAAAATGGATTAGCATATAAATTAAAATCAAATACTATAAAAATTAAATAGCTTATATATTACCATGTTAAAAAAAAAATTTTGGTTCCGCCCTGAATATAAAACAAAATTATTAAATGTGGGTCGCTGTCGAGCGTCTCTAATCTGTCTGCCACCCTACAGTTGATGTATAATATAGATTTAAGGTGATTAATTACTGACTGATTGATTCGAGAGAGAGAGAGAGAGAGATAGAAGCCGTCACTTGTCATTTCTCTATTTATTGTTCTTTCGTATTATGTACAAAATACACACACCCCTTCAGGACAGGACACCACTGGTCTGGTCGTCCTCCTGAAATGACCCTTCTCCTCCCAGCTATATTTGACTGGCGTCTCTTCCCATCTTCCATTGATGCCACCCATTCTATATAGTGTCTTTTTTTTCTGGTCAAAATGTACTATTAACACACGCATTAGAATTGTGTTTAATTATTATAAAGGTGAAAAGCTAAACTGGGCACATGATGTGTTTGTTGTATAATTTGTTCCGGTGAAAAAGAATGCCTGACACTCCTGACCATGCTAAAAAATATATATTTTATTACCGTGTAATTTGTTCGGGTGGCTATTAAAATTAAAATTCTTTATAAATATCACAATAACAAATAACAAAATAGTCAATTTAGGCATCTTAGTCAATTTATGTGATCTGCTTATGAGTGGGGTTAATTGATATCACTTAATTTGTTATTTATTTGATAATTTAATATATTTTTTAATGTATGTAACTATTAAAATAAAAAATGACCCTATCAAAACCTACAAATTAAAATCAAATATTGAAATAATTAAATACTTTTATGTATTTTCTCCATTCTAAAAACAAGGATTTTATTTTCAAACATTTAAATCCGATTTTTATTAATTAAGATATATCGTAGCATCTCAATTTGAAGGGCCAAGTTACAATAGTCACGGAATAGAATCGGTCTAAATGGGCTTATGGGTCTAACAAAGCCCATTAAGAATATTAGACCAATCATCCTACGACAACCTAAAGCGAGAACGACAGTCTCCAGATCCAAACGACCGTTTTCCTCGACAGAGAGCATCGGACGAGCCGGAGCTTCGCAGGAAGGACCAGACCAGACCAAACTAAAGCAACAAACAAACAAGACAACCAAGGGAGAAAGCTAAAGCTAGGGTGGAAAAGTCGGTGACCCTACTGACGGAAAAATTAATAGTAATTAACAAAAAAAAGAAAAGAAAAAAAGGGCAAAATTTTGGAGAGACTTTTTTTTTTCGTGGTGGCGGGGGGATTGTTGTACATCCGCATGATGATGTTTTTGGTTCTTCAAAGCCAACATCTTTGGACACGTCATCACCTTCACCGCCACCACCATCACTTGCCCTACCCTTCTGTTCCCTTTACCAATCAGGCGCCGCCACCTGGATAATTCCTCTTTTTAAGACCGACCCAGTTCCCTTCTTGCCCCCATTTAGCTAAAGATTCCTTCTTTTCTAGTTGGGTCTTTGTTTGTTATCCTGGGATTCGAAAGCAGCTCTTCGGTTTCCTTCTCGCCTAGGTAAACCCTTTTGAACTTGAATTTTGCTTTTTCGTAAATGGATAATTGTTGTTTTGGGCTTTAAGTGAAATTTGCTTCTCTTTAGTGGAATTTTCGTGTTGTTAGGTGGCTTGGTGCTGTTGATTGGTTTCCGCTTTCGTATCGGTTTCTTGTTCGGTGTTAGATAGGTGAATCGTTTGGTTGAATTAACCCGACCCCTTGTTCGGATTCGGCTGTAGATTTGGACTTGATTTTCATTGTTCCTGTTGATCCGATCACCACTCGCCATATCATTGGATTACAGTGGTGGATCTTTATTCTTCCTGCTTAAACGATATTTTTATTATGTGTCTTGTGTTTTTTATGCTACTTGCAGCTCTGCTCACTCGTGTTGTTTCACCTGGCAGAAGTATTTTTGTTTGAATTGTATAATTGAGAAGGCTTCTGCACGATTTTTGGCATGGAAGGCTTCGGTTTTAGTGATGCAAGCAGTGCTGTGCGGAAGAGGAGGAATACTGCACGTCGACCTAGGAACGAGTCACAACTACCCCATGAAAATCATGATAATATCTCATCCCTGTCATCTACACCACCTTCGGATACGGTACTCAATCTATCAATAACTGGCTGATTTTTACCAGTTAAACCCTCTTCTGATTCGTGCTTATCCATGGCTTCGTGTGCTAAGATCCCTTGTTCTCTCTCTACCGCAGAATCTTAATGGAGTATACGGAGAATCTGACGAGGCTTCTAACAATGACTCATATCGAGGAAGTAATGATATGAGACTCAGAGGAGATGATTCAAAAAGGTGCAGTGAAGGTGTTCTTTCTCCCGCTAATTGGAAGAGCACCAACAGCTTCAGCAATCTAGGAGTTGCTTCAGGAGTAGGGGAAAATGAGAATAAAGTGAAAAAAGTTAAGCTTAAGGTTGGTGGCATCACACGTACTTTTAATACAAAGACTGCTTCTGACGGGGCATCTGCTGTTGGGTCCATTTCTACTAAATCTTCTCACCACCCAGGTTCCAGGCAAAAGTCAGTCGAGGTAACTGCCATTTATAGCTTTTATTAAGCGCTAACTTATTTGAATCAGTATTTGTTTGTTGCATCCTGACAGCTTTTGAGAAATGCTATTATATATGTGAGAGCTTTATTAATGTGCCTCTCAAATGATTTGGTATGGATACTGCATCACATAAATTGTTGCACATCAAACTTTATGGTTGGTTAAGAGTAAAGCTAGTCTTATTGTGGGTTTTCTTTGTCTTACATTTTGGTTCTCTGCTCAGACAAAAGTGTTTAACAGTCACTACCGGATTCTTGTTTCAGGATGAGAATCGCTCCTACACGTCATATAAAGACTTGCGTGGGGCTCCATGGACTAACATGTCTGATGGGGGTCTAAGTGTTGGGAGAAGTGAGAAATCTAGTAGTAGGATGCCTGACAACAGTATGTCTGGGAAGCAGACTGATGTGTCCGAACCAGTTCGTAAGAGCAAGAGGGTCACAAAGAAACGCGCTTTGGATGGAGATGTTGGTGAGGATGATGATGAGATAAGGTACCTTGAGAAAGTTAAAAGATCCAAGGCCATAGTTGATTACGCAGTGGGTTATGAGGATGAAGAAGGAAAAAGCAGGAAGCATCAAAAGATTTCTAAAGTTTTAAAACGAAATGTGGATGGTTTATATGGTACGACTGTTGGAGACCATGGGACATTAAAATCTGTGGAAGGGGCTAAGAAATCTAATTTGGCTCAAGAGTCTGAAGATGTTGACTATGTCGACGAGGAGGAAACAGGTTCAGATGGTGAGCCTGCAAGCAAGAAGAAGAAATTAAAAAAGGAGCTGATTGATATACTGGGACCATCCAAGAAGGAGCCCACAATTACTACACGTCAACGTGGACGAGATGCTTCCTCTACTCATGGCGCTAGCGTAATTGAGTTCCCTAATGGTTTACCTCCAGCTCCTCCCAAAAGTGAGTGAAGATAAGATTGCTATTACTGTCTTGGTGTTTTGCTTGGTTGAGTCTTTCGAGTAATCATTATTTATTTTTTCCAGAGCCAAAAGAGAAGCTTACGGAAATGGAGCAGCAACTAAAGAGGGCCGAAGCACTTCAAAGACGTCGAATGCAAGTGGAAAAGGCAAATAGGGAATCTGAGGTTTGCCTATTTATTCTGTTTTCGTCTCTGCTTTCCATCTCATGCAGTGCTCCTTTAGTATATATTTTTTTCTTGCCGGTGTACCATTTTTTTTGTGATGATTGTAGTCTAAAGTATTGATGTTAAAAACTCTTTAGGCGGAGGCAATCAGAAAGATACTGGGGCAGGATTCCAGTAGGAAGAAAAGAGAAGTTAAACTGAAGAAGAAACAAGAAGAGTTGCAACAGGTAGGAGATACTCGACTATTGCGTGCTTCATTTGTGTTGTGAGTTTTGTTACAAGATCTTGTTCTGATGCTTTTTCTGTGTTGATGGGTCGGGTTCTTGTTCAGGAGAAGACCGCAAATGCTATGATAATAGACCAAGATCGTGTGAGATGGATTTCCGGTCCTTCAGGCACAACCGTGATATTTCCTTTTGAATTGGGATTGCCTAATATATTTGACCCCAAGCCATGCAGGTATAGTCTAAATTCCCCTTCCAAATCCCAGTTTCCATAGAATCTCGCTTTTTAATGAAACCTCGACTCTACAGAGTATTTTTTTTTCTATCGAAGTTTGAATAGTTACAAGTACTTGGCAATCCTCCGGACGGACAGACGAAGGGGGATAGCTGGTCATTACTAGTGATGAGCTTAGTGCAGGCATTTTGATGCACGTTTGCTTCTCTGTGGTCCTTCCAGTATATCTCCAACCAGAGCTTTGCCTTTCTAATAGTCCGGGTTTTTGACTGGTTTTGCAGTTACCCACCTCCCCGTGAGAAATGTGCCGGTCCGACGTGTTGCAACCCTTACAAGTACCGGGATTCCAAGTCCAACCTCCCACTGTGCAGCCTCCAGTGTTACAAGGCATTGCAGGAACAAGTGCACATGTTCACCGCATGCTGAGATACGCACGTTCCGTACGGTTGGGTGGGAACAGATTTGAGCATTAGATTATGAATTGTTCCATTTGTAATGAACAACACTTGCACGCTTCCATTCTTACATTTTTACTTGTGTAACCCAGCTGGATGGGACAGGGTTTGTAAGGTAAAAACATATGGGCAAAATATTTTTCAATTGCAATGGCCACCAGGAATAAAATGTGCGTGCTTCTAGATCAGAAACTAGAATCGTAGCCACAATAATCACTAGTCTCTTCTAGCTTACTAGTCTCTTCAAATCAATATTATTGCATATGTAAATTATTATCACGATAAATTGTTATTATTTTACATGCAAACTAATACAAAAAATTATTATCACTTCATACTTAAATGATTATCCTTTAATCCCACGGGTGAAACAAGGAGCAGCTTGATCTGGTTCTTCGAAAAGTAGCTCAAGATTTCATTCAAGAAGCTTACCATTGTCACCATTATCTGTTGCCTATGCAAATAGGGCTTTCTTGATGGGCTTGAACCTGAACTCGATGGGCTACATGAGAGCCCGTGACTGACTAGAAAGGGGTTGTGTTTCGAGAGTGACGAAACTAACACTTATAATGACCTCATCAAATAATTCATATTATTTTATTTAACTTTTATTTGTATATTGATAATTTATTTCATAAAAGATATGTAATCTGCTCGGTTGATAATCTACTAAAATGGAAACAATTTGGAATTCGTTTGCAAATGGCAGCCAGTAGCAACATCCTTTATCCCAAATCACAATTCCATCTCTGAAATCTCCAAGCTGCCAGAAAAATAGAAGTTTCTCCGTTATGCAAAGTGTAATTGCCTCCAATTACATAAGATGCATTTACAAAATTACATGTACTCTGGCTACAACTGTACGGCTTCTCCTGGAGTAAAACCTGCTAAAAACAAGGAGCGAAGCATGTGAAGCTTTATCTGGCCTCGTTATTAAGCTGAAATATATAACGAAAGATTACAATTTAGTATATTGTGGTTTGAACCTTGACACTTTCAATTCTGTGGTTTAAAAATAATTTAATGGGCACTTCTGATATCATAACACTTTAATAGAGTTGGTTCGGCTGCAGAGTCTATTGCATTGGTTGGTACCGGTGACTAGTTTGATCAATTTTTGTCTGACTCTTCGAATAAAACTTGTGTTGAGCTAGTATCATTGCCACCTGCTACTCGCAAGCGGGTTAACCTTAGTATCATTAGTCGCCAGCTTGTTAGCTTGAGGTTCCGAACGAGGTACCACAGTTGGAGATCTCGTCGAAGGCATGACGCCTTGCCATAGTGATGGGAATTACCTGGGAGGCAAATGCTTCGCATATACTCTAAATGATGAACAACACTTCCTGAGGTTTGACCCAATTTTGGTGCTTCGACCTCTCTAATCCTGGTGTTTTGGCCCTTGTTATTGATGCTTTTTGGAATCTTATTTGGATGAACATTTGGTGTAGTTCAGATAATGTTTATTATCTGACTCGTTTGATGTGGTGAACAATTGGCGAACACAATGGTTACTTATAAAAAAAATATTTTATTTAAGTATTAACAAATTTGACCAACTTCGAATTAAAAATATTTACATGATACATCGATTAGACTTTTTTCTATTTTAGTCAAATTTGTTTCCAAAAAATATACAAATTGAGAATTTTTTTTTTAAAACCCTGAGGATAAGAAATTTCGCCTTTCAATGTTCACTGTAAAGAAATATAAAAGAATATTTGGAATTTAACTCATGAGAACGCAACTATGTTGAAAAGATGTAAAAAAATCAAATTTATTTTACTAATTTGGATTAGTTAATTTAGGTAATCATCACAATCTTACCTTGGTCTACTTACGGACCCCGCCAAAATATGTTTCAACTTTCATGTCCGCAGCAATTTGATGTATGGTTTTCTATTTTTACCGAGTTTGCTTTTCGAAAATATACAAATCCTTTAAAGTAATATAATCTCGGGTGAGATTATATATATATATATATATATATATATATTTAAAATCTTTAATTTTTTACTACATACCTGTTCACTAAATATTTGTAATAGTCACAATCTTTTGTCCCTGTCTACTTACGGATCCCACCAAAATCTGTGCCGTGTCATCTTCAATTTGGTATCTCCATTTCTTGTTTCTTTCTCTTATTTTTGGGTGCCACGTTCCATATTTGCTACCCCACTAAGTAGTTGCACACCCTGTGGATAGGAAATTTTAGCCTTTCAATTGTTCACTGTAACGAGATATAAGTTAAAAAGATACTTGGGATTTTAACTCATAAGAACACAATTATGTTGAAAAGATGAAAAAAAATCAAACTTAAAGTATAATTTGAATTATTCAGTTTTGATAATCATCACAATCTTATTTTATTCTTGGTCTACTTACGGATGCCCCAAGTTACACCCAACACTAAAAACGACCCCAAAGAGCACCACATGCAAGCCACGCTCCATATCGCTACCAAACGTCAAATTTTCCATTTATCGTTGCTTTTCCTCTTTCTTGTGGCCGCCACACGCTCGATATCGCTACCCTACTAAGTAGTTGCACATCCGGTGGATTGGAAAACTTCGCCTTTCGGTATCACTGTAAATGATTATAGTTATTTTATTAGATTCAAATTTAAATTTGAATTGATTGTATAATACATGACCACATACGGAATACTATCAAATATAAAAAAAATACATTGATATTTGGGATATTGATAACTATGAGGATACAAGTGCAAAGGCAATCAACGTCAATAAAGCTCTATCCATTGAATTATCATCAACAGTTCCCCGCTGTTTTTTTCTTTAATTTGAGATGTGAAATTTTGGAGTCGAGTGATCAGATTGTGTCTTAGAGCATCCGCACGAAAACGGGCGACGTGCCCCCGTTTGCAATACACGCATCAATTAAGAGCGAAGACACACGCGCTTAACCCGCAGATATTAGAGAGGCGATAGACACGTCATGCCGAGGATTATTCTAATTTCTAACATGTTTTTTATATTTAAAAAAAAGAAAAGTTTTATAAATTTTTTGTTCCACTTTACACCATTCTATTTGAACAATTTTTACGTGATTACAAAATTTATAAATTATTTTGTTAGTAATAATTCAATTGACATCTTTAGAAAATTTTTAATTTATGTGACAAAAATTATTATAAAAATATATAAATAGAAATCAATGTTATTTTAAGTTATTTTAGAATAAATTTAATTTTTTTAATTAATTTATAATCATATTTGATTCTAATATAGTTAATTATATTTTTAAAAAGTAGAATTAACATGAACATATCAATAAAATTACCTTCTACCATTAAACAAACGACTTATCTTATACCATGTATAGTTTGATAAGCTGCTTCGTAAACAATGGTAAGTCATGATTGCAAAGGAGATTTTTTTAAAATTAAAATTTTGCACTATGATTATACTTATTAAGAATTGAAATCTGTCAAATCTTCAATGCATAGTATGCTATATGTCAAACTTTAAGAGTCCAATAAATCCTAAATTTCTCTGAATAACGACTGGTAGCTAGGGACTCGGAACGGAAAATATTAATTGAATACAGAAAAGATAAACTTTATGGAACTCTGCTTTTTAGCTTCAAAATTACAGATTAAAAATACATCATTAAGAATACATGAGTGAGAGAATTTTCTTTATACAGAGTCAGACAATATTTAACTCAGAATACCAATTTTATTAATTTAAGATCATAAACGACAACAACACAAAAAAATAGAGGACAAGTACAAGCACATGTACTCTTAAAATAGAGAAGTACAAAGTATGTGGTGGTCGACAATAACGTTTAAACAGATTTGAGTAATAGCACATAAACCAGAAAAATACTTGACCAGACAATAATACAAAAACATACAGCAGTAGATAATTGTTCAACACATTCTAAATTTTTTTTTTTTTGAAATTTTTTGGTGTCGGGACACCCACGATTAATTTGGAGACCCGATGTTCTCATGTGAGCATCGTAAAATTGAGGAGATAATTGATCGAAGATTTTAGGTTCAAATGATTGTATTATCAATCTTCAATAGCCAACTCCTCCAGCATGGGAGGGTTGAAGGCTCGGAAACTAGCGCAAGTGCAATTGTAGGGCATCATCTTGGAGGGACCATTGATGTTAAGCCCAAAGCAGAATTGCTGCTGAACCGGGCACTTGCGAGCCACCACCACCGAGTTGATCACCTCGTCAGTTGGGTGGTACACCGATAGCACCTGCGTCAGAAAAATATAATTTGATTTATTCGAAGAATGAGATTTCAACTTTTTATTCGCTTTTGGTTTATTTGAAATTTTATTAGCCAAAATTCTGAAATTTGGCAAATCAAACGGCATTAATTATGTCAAAAAAAATTTGTAGTCTAACATCAAGACGTTGTAAAAATTAAGAGGTCCATAATTAAGACATGACAAAGTTGTGGTATAAAATTTCAAAGAAACATCATTAATTATTCGGTATGTAGTACTAGAGGTTATGAGATTTCAAATTTTTTTACTCACAAATTTTAATATTTATATTGGTCAAAATTCTGATATTTGATAATTTGCAGTCAATTATTTTCTTCCCCCCAAATAAACTATAAAATAGGGTCGACATCTACATATCTGACTGGTGATACTTTGTCCAAAACAAAAAACAGTGGTGATATTTTGATATTATTTTCTTTTAAAATATGGGACGCTATGAGAGAGTGACCATAGTAAAATTATTTACTCACCTGAAAGCCCTTGAGGTCACAAGGGTCAACAACAGGGTAGAGGAAGGCCCTAGCACCGTGAGCACTTCTAACCATCAGGATCGACCCTGGAGCCATGTACTTAGCCAGGTGCTGGACCACCTCGAGCTTCGCCTCCTTGTCCATCCCAACCAAGGCCGCAAGGAACACCACATCGAATTGCTTCAAATCATCGGTCACGTCCATGATGTTGGTGGTGTGGAAGAACATCCTCTTGGACAAGTCCGGGTGGGAGGCGAGCAACTTCGACGCCATGGCGTTGGCCGACTGGTCAACGTCATAGTTGTGGAAAGCCGACTCAGTGAGGTGTTCGGATGCCAGGACGATGGAAGTCAAAGGGAGGGGACCAGACCCCACAAAGGCAACCTTGTTAGGGACAACACTAGGGTCGTTGGACAACTGTTTTTTCAAGAGATTGAACTCGAGACGACCAAGCTTGACATAGTTATTATAGTAAGGGAAGATTCCAAGATGGTCAATTGGGTTCTTGTAAGAACCCAAAATGGTCGAGAAATGAGACTCCAAATGCCCTTCGGCTTCTCCACAGAGCCTAATAAGCCTGGACCTCATCTCCTGCAAGTCCTGGTTAAGCTTGGTGACGTCGATGGGACTCGGAGGCATGCACGTGAGGACGAGATCAGTGAAGAGGGTGTCGACATCTTTGGAGGGCTTTAGGCTGTCTAGGGTTGAGATTTGCTCGTACAAGCTGATTATTTTGGGTATCAAGTTCTTCTCCATGGCGACACTAAGGAAATGGTGCTTTAGGGTTTTCTTCTTTAAAGTGAGGAAAGCTTATGTCAATGGCTGTGGATTGGATTGTCCGCCAATGAGGTCGTTATTTATGGGCACTGGTTGGGACCCACGACATCCGCGGAGGGTTGGCCTTGTTACTTGCAATTATCAAATTAAGGAAATTGTCCTTTGCTTACTCAATTTTTAATTTTATTGCAAAGTTATTACAAGTATCTCGACTAATCTAATCTAAGGTAAACCGATGTCGGGAGTAGTCTTTAAAATTTAACTCACGGGATGTAGTTCTGCACAAGGGCATTGTCATAGGTCTCTCTAGTACCGTTTACCGAGTGGGAGTAGATTTCCAACCTAATCAAAGCATGCATGCATGTAGGATTATAATTAATAAGATTTAGATTATATAAATATATGTCCTACTTGAGATGCTTTCACACTCTTGATTCTTTTGATATATCCGTTTCACACTACAAAAAAAATATATATAAGTTCGTTGTTAGATTTTTGGCTGTTGCTTGCAGAGATCATCAAAATTGAACAAGTGTTAGATGAATTGAATATACTTATTTAATTAAAGTTTCACAAATGTTAGAAATATATTTGAAAGAGTCACATTTAACATATATATAAGTTCGTTGTTAGATTTTGGGCTGTTGCTTGCAGAGATCATCAAAATTGAACAAGTGTTAGATGAATTGAATATACTTATTTGATTAAAGTTTAACAAATGTTAAAAATATTATTGAAAGAGTCACATTTAACCGGGCCAAGGAAATTATTGAAAGAGTCACATTGAAAGAGTCACAACTGCGATTATATTTTTTTTAAACGTAGGCCAAGGAAATTAATTCACTGAAGGCATAGCGACAGGGTAAGCTGAGCTTTCCTCTTTGCTGATATTTTTTTTGTGGAATTCCTCTTTCTGATGTTGCGTAATCAGTTGACCAGCATCACTTGGTTCACACGAGACCACTTCTTTGATGACCCATTAATTAATTGAATATACCCCAGACTTTACGGAATCTATGACACGATATCATTCTTTGGATGATGTTAAATTTGATCATAGAAATGTAAATCAGGATTGTCAATTGGAATTGGAATTAAATAGTTTGTGCAGTTATAATAAAATGGATTTTTTTATTATGGTAAAATAATTTATTTGATTATGATAAAATAGTTTCCTGAGAAAGTTCTACAATAGAAAATGTTGGTCAAAATAGTTTGTTTAATTATGATAAAATAGTTTTGTTAGATTTTTTCAAAATGAAAAAAAAATGATAAAATAAATTGTTCAATTATGATGAAATGATTTCACGAGACAGTCCTAGAATAAATAGAAATTTGATAAAATAATTTTTTAGAATATCTTGAAATATTTTATTAATTATAATAAAATAATTCGCAGAATAAAATAATCATGAGCTTTCTGTAAATGGATTTTGTTGTTGTTGGTATTCTGTAAATGGATTTCGAGTAATAAATATGACCCCCCATTTGCAAAACGACACCCTTAGAATGTTTCTATTTTTGGCGGTGGAGCATAATTATGTTAATAAATCAGAGTTTTGCAAATGGCAACATAATTAGTGCGGGAATTTAATCTGGATTACAGCTCTCTTGCATTATACAGCTCTCGCAGTAACTTTTTCTGTAATGATTAAGTTGACCCTCAAGTGCAACAATCCACACACATCCATCCATAAATACATATAGGACCCTAGGTTAGATACAATCTACTGAGAGGCCAACTTCAGTGTTTTCTATTCTCTTAATTCTGAAAAAAAAGGAACTATTTGGCCTCTTCAACCAAAAGTTACTATTGTACTATTTTCTATAAATGATTAAGCAAGACAATATGTTAAATACAACAAATAATCTATTATATTTAAAAACTTTCAAGTTTAGATTATAAAATTGTGGTCCCGTCAATATAAACAACAATTAGAACCCATGACAAAAAAAATTCTTAAGACAATAATGAATTTTCAATGTTTACAATTTATTTTCGACGCAATCGATGTAAGATTATCAACAAGTTTAAAGAAATTCATATCCTTAGCAAAGACCAAATTGCTTTGATTATCCAAATAGAACTTAAATCGAACGAAATTTCGTAAGAAGTGCGATCATTTGGATTGTGTCGTGGATGGATAGTCGTATGGTGACCACACGACGGCATGCGCAAGACCAAACAAACTGTGTCCATTGTTGGCGATGCAGGTGACACTTTTTTTATTTGATTAGACCTATTCTTCTGTTGGCTAGCCCACCTCCATAAAATCTAATATCCCTCAAATTTATTTTTTATTTATCTCAAAATTTCCGTGATTTGTTTGATTGTTTAACGCCCCCGTTATTTACAATTCGCAATCGGGTTTCAATTCGTAAATTTGGGCTTAAGATTGTCTCAAATAATTCAACTCAAATTCAAATTAATAAGACATGACATTCAGATACTAGATTTCATTAAAAATTACACACAAATGTACTATCAGTTTTTTCGAAAAAAATTAAATTTACACTGAATATAACTACCATGAATTTAACCTTAAATATCCGTCAATTATTTGCATTTTTAACCATCAGTCCAAATGGCCTTTATTTCCAAATATACTATCAGGTTGTTTAGAATCTCCCACTTTTCTATAAATCAAACCCAAAGAAAATGTAACATCGAGAGCCCTTGGGTCACAATGGCCCGCAGATACGAAAAAATTGATATTATGGACTCAAACACAGAAATTTAGGGCCCAGGCCCAGTGGGCCTTCAACTTCCAGAGACATTGTACAGAACCTGGCTTTCCAAGGCTGTAAGAGGAAGCACTTTAGGAGCTGATTACAGGATTAGAAGGTTCGACTTCCATATGAAACTTGTCATAGCACAATAAATGGCTATAAACACAGATCAGTGTACATCGAACAACAGAGATTAGCGCCGCTATCGGTTACGGTACACTATCATTTACACACAAACCTTTGCTCTCCAGGGTAGATTTGCATTGAGTCTCTGCCATGAAACCTCAATTATGCTCCACTGAAGTTCAGATTGTTCATATGGTTGGTTGATCAGATGATTCAGTGCCTTCATACGTACGAGTTTCATACAAACCGGATCTTCGGAGACTTCAGGGTCTGTGTTCTCTGCAGTTTCTTCAACATGCTGAATTGAACCACCACCCTATCCCGCAGCATGGTCTTGTTGACGTGGCATTTGCGAAGCACGCCTTCTAAGCCACTTCTTCCTGGCAAAAAAAACTTCAATATGCTCTTCCACCTGAACCTGATGCACTGCAGTTGATTGTTCTGATTCATTGTCTTTGATGATGTCCGGGGCTCTGAGAAGCATTATACATGTGACCTTCAATATCAGGAAGAAAGCCTTTCTCAATCATCTCCTCTTTGATGACCTCGTAAGTTACTTCATTTGGTAATAAACCCTTCTCCAGCATTTCGTTAAGAAGCCCATTTGCATCTTCAAGCTTACCCTTCTTACAGAGTCCCTTTATCAATACATTGTATGTAACAACATTCGCTCTTTTGCCTTCCTTTTCCATCCGCGTCCGCAAATTCAGCGCGGCCCTGATGTTCCCCTCGCTGCAATATCCATCCATCAAGGTGTTGTACGTGATGTGGTTCGGAAGTACACCTTTTGCGACCATATCCTCCAACAATTTGGCTCCCTTTCTTGCTTCGCTTCTTTGACAACATGATTTAATCATTATATTGTAGGTGACAACATCAGCAACCAACTTTTTACTGGTCATTTCATCCAAAAGAACATTCACTGCATCCCGATCTCCTTTTCCGCATAGACCAGCTATCAAGGAATTGTATGTAGAAATACTCGGAGAAATCCCCCTTCCTAACATCAAGCCATGCAAAGAAAATGCATCTTCCATTTTCCCCTGTTTGCAGTAAGCATCTATAAGAATGTTGTAGGTTACAACATTAGCCGCAACTTTCTGTGTCTCCATTTCCCCAAATAACGAGACCGCTTCCGTCACCATTTTATTTTGACAGAGGCCTTTCAGAAGGGTATTGTAGGTTACTGTATTCGGTGTCAAACCCAAGCCAACCATTTGATCTCGCAAACTAATCGCCTCTTCAACCTTTCCACCAGCACACATTCCATTAATCAGGGAATTGAACGTGGAGCTGCTTGGTTTTATACCCTGCCTTTCCATCTCCTCAAGAACCTTGATCGCGGCTGAGATATTATCATCCTTGCAAAAGCCATCAATCAAAATATTGAAAGTCACTACATCCGGATGGATGCCAGTTGCCACCATCTCTTTCAAAATGGCATCAGCTTTATGCATCTTTCCAAACTTGCTCATCTTGCAATTCCCGTCAATGAGATTATTATAACTAATCCGATTAGGCTCAACGCTCATAGCTTTCATATCTTCTAGAACATCACGAGCCTTGTCCAATTTTCCAGCTTTACATAACCCACTGATCACGAGATTGAAGCTGGCTACATCAAGCTCAATTCTCCTCTTGATCATCTCCCTGTAGACATACTCCACGTCCCCGATTTTCTTCTCTTTAACTAAAGCACTTAACAACGAGTTACATGTAGCAACGGATAACTTAAAACCATAATCTTTAGCTCTTTTAAAAGCATCTAAACCCAAATCCAATCTCGTGTTTTGAACATATGTCAATACCAACATATCAACAATTATTGAATTAGCACAGAGTGAGTTGCTGCAGATTGAGACCGCGTGAAAAACCGAAGATACTGCATAATTCTCATGATGCTTAACAAATTTAACCAAAAAAGATCTTATCTTTGGGTACTTCTTTTCATGCAGAAGGCCAAATAATGTTCTGAATGTGAGATCCAATGAATACGAGATGCTGAACTCGTTCCGAGACCAAGAAAAGTACCTAAGAGTGAGAAGAGAAAAACTGGTTGAGCAACTACTTTTGAGAAGCTGCCAAATACACTAAAGACCATGCAAATTTTGGCATTCCCACGACTAAATGATCCGACATCATTCAAAATCCGATACTTTTACTCAATAGGAACAAGTAAAGTACCTAAGCGTCTGCTCAGGGTCAACGTGTGAATCAAGAAGTCGACGAAGGACATCACTGGGGCTCGTATTTTGAAGAAATTGCAACTTGAGCTTCGACCAATGCTGCTTCGATATAAGGTCTGTAATGGCAGATATGTCTGTACAACACGAACATAACTGCCTCTTCAAAATTTGCCTACTTTTCGGTATGACAACGAATCCCGACCTACCAATTGCCAGCATTTTTCACCTGGACAAAGGCCAATGATTAAAAATACTCAATCTAATACCCTAAAAAAGTACACCCAGAAACGAAAATTATGGAGAAAAAGGGTCCCTATCTAGGGAGCTCCTACCTTCTTCAGGGAAATGAATCAATGAGGAATGGAGAAACTGCGTCGAACCCAACTCATAAAATATATTAGAGAACGATAAATCCTTGTCAAAGTGGAAACTTGGAGCAAAACCTGAGAGGGGTCAAAGTCAATCCTCTTGAGACAGAAAAAAGGAAATCCGGGCGAACTTGGGTCCGAGAGGGTTATGTATGGGGTTTAGACTGGGAGGTAAAAAAAAACAACTTCTGTTCAGGTTTTTTTACGATATTGCCACCGGAAGGTAAACAAGTTTTTTTTATTTATGTTTTTCTATTCTCCCGACAGGCGACAAGTTTACTACCTGTGGGCTGTGTCACTTTATTGGGCTTCTTGATTTGGTCCGAGTATTTTCTGCCCACTCCTTTGAATTTCCATGTGAAGCCCACAAACAGCCTCGCCTCTATTATGAGACCAATTTGTTTAATAAACTTTATATTACTTATTTAGTTTATAGATGATGCCAATTTTGTTATCCTGATGCCAATGATGTAAATTGTGGTGAAGGCCATTATGCCCCTTCATCTCCAGTCTTTATGTCTTAATTTATCAGCATATGTTTTTGGTAAGTCTTAATGTATCAGCATTATTGTGCCTATCAACATATGCTACATCTCTGAAGAGTTAGTTTACCACCTTCTCGATAACTCTTTTTGTTGCAGGAAAAATCATTTGCCTCTCACTCTTAGTGGAGAATGCTATAGTAATTATCATTCTATTTATTGAATCTTTTGTCACGTATTTTGTTCATACATAGTAATAATTGTATCTTTCTAAAAACAAATCTCAAAAATCGTCACTTTCCAAAAATAAAATAAAATAGAGTCAGCTATTGAGTCCCAGATACAAAGATTTTTTTCCTTTACAAACGTGCCAAATACAGATTGAATAGTACTTGTACCGTGGATTGGTGACTGGTTGCCACAAGAATGATCCCCATTACAATGCCCACCCACCAAAAGGATATTTGACTTTTGATAGAATGAATCTATGTGCATTTAACCTTCATTTAACAAATAGACCGGCATATCATATATAACGTGATAAACTAATTCTTTTTAAGTTTCCCAAGTACACATCTGTTAAATCTACCAAGACAAGCAAATGAAAGAGATTGTGTAATGATATATAGCGAATAATTGAAACGACTTACTTTAGATTTGGAGTGCATCAGCACTTTCGCTTTTTAATGGCCGCCAATTATTGAAAGATTGAATCCATACTCTTGGTAAGAAGAAAAAGCAGCTTGTTGACCACGGTCTAATGTAGCCAAGGACTTGGTCTGGTCTCGTGGTAATGCTTGCGTAGAAATTTCAGCAAATGAAGCGTGCCAAAGGAAAGGAGAAAAAGTAAGAAGATTGTGAATCTGATGACCTTTCATTATCAATTCGATCATGACTTCATTATGATATCTTTGAGATTGGACTTTTTCTCCGAAAATGTATCGTTTCTAATCATATATTTTTTTAATTAAGTAAATCTTTATAAACTCCAAATAACTTTGAGCAGCATAGATTGCCAATTTTTTTTGGATAAATAGTTTAACTTCATTTCATATACCCCAAATATTTACATCAAGTGTGACAAAATTTATATTATTTGTTAATTACACGTTATATTTCCACGATCTCATAAACACTCCAAGTACAAAAATAAGTAAGTATTGTGATTAAAACTCATAAGAAATTTTTTTCCACCAAAGTCATTATGCACATTTACATTCTTGAAATATACTACTCCTGTAAACTGGATGCGCCGTACGTGCGCATCTGAACTTTTATGTTTGTGCGCTCTAGGAAAAAGAATTAAGTCCTTAACGAGACATTGAATGATTTCCACCTTCATTAGTTAAAATAATCTTGAATTTTTCATGGCGTTCCATGTTGTCTGTAGTGAATTGTTTGCCTGGATTTGAATTTGAACTATTTAATTACATATGTTTTAGTTTCAAATAATACATCTTATTATCATTTTAATTTATATTACTTTATCTAGTCACCCACTAACACAATATTTTTTACGTTCCCTACATATCATACAGATTTGGAAAGGATTCGCAATCCTTTCTTTTATGATGCATGCGTCTTCGAGAAGAAAATAGATGAGAGAAAGTAAACCAAGGAAGATCCAGGTCCCACTTAGATTGCCTTTTTAGCATGAATTGAAGTCGGTTGTTGATATCGTCTCGCATTTCAAAGTTTTTTAGTGAAAAAATCCCACGTGGTGAAATATAAATATACGTATTATAATATTTACACACATATATCAGAAAAGCCAAAGTGCTACTTGCCACTTCGAATTATGTCATTTAAAGGTATTAAAGAGTGACATCAAAAATCATTAGCAATGGATAAGAGCGATGTGATGTGATAGGGAGTTTGAAGGATGCATTTGGATGGCCCCATGTTAGCTCATAATTCCACTACCAGAATGATTCAAATTGACGTGGATCAACTATAAATTATGGTATCTAGCCGGCCCAAATATTATTTTAAATGTGTGTATACATAATCATGATTTTATAAAATATGGGTCGATCAACAATTGAACTGGTCAGACCATAACTCAAGACTTGTCATGTGTTTATTTTAACCCTAAACGTAGTATTTAGTTCAACCACTAATTGACAATATTAGTTATTGGTTCAACTGATTAGATTTATCGGTTATCAAAAAAATTAATTTTTTTCTTCAATATATTATGATTTATATGCTTTTACATTATAATTCTTATCAAATTAGATAAAATTGATAAATATTTTCTATTTTAATAAAAATATTATATATTTTTTAGATTCAACATTAGTTGATTAGTGGCAATATAGTTAACCCATTTGATTTAAAGGACGGAAAGAATCTAAGATTACTCGATTATTAAAACCTATATATAACCATCACTCTATCAAATATACGAATATGTCTCGATGGAATCACATAAGTTGCTAAAACTTGAGTTCGCACACAAAGTTGAATTTAAACATACTAAGTCGCACTTTGAAAAATTAATTAATAGTAAGAAAATGAAGGAAAGTCTTGGATTACTAGAAAAGTCAGGGTACAAGCTACATAAGAAAATGTCGAATACATTGATATATTATCATATACTTTAGAACTATTAGACAAAGTTGTTGATTTAGGTCGTCGGGGTCTCGGACCAAAAATAAGTCACCTGAATTAACCACGCCCGTATTTACTTACACACGTGTGAAAATCTCAATTAGTCCCATTCTCTTCGATTAGTTAATGTATTTATTCCTCCTATTCATTTTTCTCCTTCCCATCAAAATCCTGGAATGTGTCAGATGAGGTCACCGTTATGTGAAAGACTGAAAGCTACTTCAACAATTCTTTGGAGTCTGACAAAACATTATCCATAGCCACATTTCATAACGTCATATAAACCTTTACTCCGAAGACGACAAACTTGTGGCGACTTGTTGTTCATGTTGAACCAAATTCTATGATACCAATATTTGATAGAGTAAAAAGATAACAAATTTTATTTTTTTAGTAAGAAGTTAATAGTTTAAATCTCACTCTTTAAAAAAAGGAAAAAAATAATTTGAAATGAGAACAAAGTTCAACTCTATTTAAAGTTCTGAAACATAGATACAATTGTCAATAATAATAAGTTCAAGTTGAGAGATAATGTGAAAAAATTTTAAGTGCAATATTTTGGTGCTTGGGTGTCTCATTCGATTTTATCAATGCACTTATTTTTTCGAGATCTAAGCAAAAATCACAAAAAATAAAAACAAATCACTGTAAAAAATTTGACTTGGTCAAACACGTCTTTTTCCCCGGGATTTGGTCACAATTGTTTTTTCCGTGACTTGTTAGGTACAAATAATTTTTTTCGTGACTTGGTATTGTGTCCTATATGTACACCAGTTTGATAATTAATTTTTTCAATATCATTTTCGTATAGCGATGGATTTAGGGAAAAAATATCATATTTCTAGCCGTGTCTTTCATTACATGATATTTTTTTATTTTTTTTTTTGGTGTTACCCACTCAGTATCCAGCCCACTGGCCGACTACTCTAGGATCGAACTTGAAAAATCCCTTTAGGGAGGTAAACTCTCCCAACAAGCGCCACTGCATACACTAAGTTACATGATACACTAGGTTACATGATATTATATGTCTGCACTAGTACAGATACACTATTAGTCCAACGGGAAAATACGGTTAGCCCAGAGCATTAGCAAGAGGATCTATACATATAACGGAAAGCTGGTGTGAGTGTGAGGTGGCTGTGGGACCCATGCTGATATCGATGGTTAAACCAATCCGTCACTAATCCTCATTGGGCATTATCAGATTCGATTAATGGCTGCTGCTCGTGGTTAGTAAAAAGCTGCACCCAAACGGGGGGATCCACGTGTGTTTCACCCACATCACAATTAAAAAATTGCAACAAGGAAGAATATCACGGATGAAGGAAATTTCCAACTCTCTCTCTTATTTATATATATATTTATTCACTCTACGTCAATCTCATTTGCAACTTAAAATTTATTAAATTCAACTGTCTTGATATTTGAAATTTCGATCCTACTTTTTTAACTAATTATAAACATGCTCGTTTGTTACGATTCTTTTGTCCCTCTCACCTCCTCGCAAAAGCCACTTCCTACATTCTTTCCCTCGGCCTAAATTCTCTGTCCGTGTCACTTCAAAATAACAGAACTCCTGTTTTTTTTTAGAGGCGGGAAAAGAAAATAAAATCATGACCATGGTTGCTGCTTGGCCAAATTCTTACTGGGACCGAACTGGTCAAGAAGTTCCAATGGAGGAGGCTAAGGAGGACACCCTCCTTCAAAACGATGCGTTTTGGTCCGTTTGCGACCCCCGGTGCAATGATGCGGCTAATAAGCGGCTACTGGAATGCCACTCACAGGTAGGTAGGTCGCTAAGCTAATGCTGGCTGTTTCTTTCGTTATATTCACATATAATGACTAATATCTAAAGTTTAGTACTTAGTTTTTATTTGTAAGTGACTTTGTTTTATGGTATCTATATACATGGATCAATTCTTGTCGTTATTATAATGATCAACTTTGATCGATTTCTTTTCTTAGGACCTTACAAATAAATACAATATCTGATCTGTATGTAATTCTGGTTGATAATGGTCTCTTTTGAATGAATGAGCCACATCTCATGTTCTTTTTTACTAGGATTTTTGAACTATGTGATTATTTAACCTCTCTCTCTCTCCCTATATATATATATATATATATATATATATATATATCATTGTTGTACTTATTTTGGCAATGCATGCATTGCAACGTTACTTCTGTTTTGGATACCAAATATTTGGTCACGATAAATTCAAATTTGAATCGGACATAAAATTTTGATAATTATGATTTGAATTGCATTGATTTCCATCGAATTACGTAGGTACGGGGGCCAGACAAACTTTCAGAACTAGTTCCACTAGGTCTGGCGCTCCAAATTACACCAACCTTAGTGAACTCGATACAAGACGAGGTAGACAAGAAGTACCACCAACCCACATTTAGCGGAGCCAAGCCCACCAAAGTGTCTGATTTGGGACCTAGTGAGAGGTTAAAGGCTGCATGCTTCAATGCTTTGGCAATCCAAATAGGCTCATGGGAGGTAAATCAAATCACATACTTCAGAATGATTCATTCCTCTTCTTTCGATTTCATCTCGGTTCGAGTTGATCGAAATAATGGAAAATCGGTGAATAATATAAGAAAAGTTCCATTTTCTTACATGTTGTACTTGCTTGGCTTGCAGAGGAAATCAGTTTACGAGAATGATCTGGTCACGAAGATATACTTTGCAAAGAGAAAGTTGGTGTGGGAGTTTCTTCAAGACAGCAGAAGGAAGAGCAAGATTGAGATACAATGGAGTGATATAATTGGGATTAGAACTACTATGGAAGAGAACCAACCAGGAGTACTCCAAGTTGAGGTGATTACAATTTATCGGTGAACCTCTGGCAAAGTCGTGGGGTAAAATTTAACTAAAAAAGTTTCAAATTCAAATCTCTTATCACTTATACGAACTCGATTGTTTTATGTGGTTTATTTGTGCAGCTAGCAAATCCTCCTAGTTTCCAGGATGAGCAGGAGCCACAACCAAAGAAGCACACAACTTGGCAAACAGCACATGATTTCACCAATGGCTATGCTTCTAATTGCAGGTTATCATGAATCATCAGTCCCTTGGAAGTAAAAACATACTGTAATAATACAAAGCCAATGAAGAGATTGTCACTTGACTTGTGTAATTGTTCTTGTTGGTGTAGGAGGCACTTGGTAACGTTTCCTCCAGGAGCACTGGAAAGGCACATCCAGAAGCTGTTCGAAGCCGAGCCGCGACTGCTGCAGTTGAGCAGACAGGGCTTCCCAACCATGTCATCTCCTTATTTTGACATGCGCAGTAACTGGCCAACCAATATCTCGTTTTCCGGATTCGATGGAGGATATCAACCTTTTGGGTTCCAGGAACCAGGTACTCTATCTCTCTCCTTTTCCTGTTTTTCTTAATTGCATGCACAAGATTGAACCTATAGTAATAAGATTCTCAGATCAGAACTTCCTCTGCGATAAGAAAGTTAACGAGAATCCGCTGTTCGTTACAGGGAGCAAAAGTTATGCAAAGAGTTTATCAGGTGGTCAAGTTCATGGTACATCATCCAATGTGGCATATTCTTCTTCGACTTCGCCTGCTCTGTACTATCATCCCGTAGGAGGAAACAGAAGAGCAGCTCAAGGAAGAAGCAATGATCCGAGACAGCTAAAAGCGACCGAGAAACAATCACTGCAAACAACCGATCCCTGGAATGCAATACTCAATCTCGCAAGGGACGGGACTTGTCCACACTATGAACATGGCAGCAGCAGCAGCAGCACCATTGACCACAATGTCAGTTGTAATGGAAATGTATCGATGATACTGGACAGCCAATTCAATCAGACTGCTCCTGCTCTGCCTCATTCACTCTCTCATGTTCAACGGATGATGATGCATCAGAACAGGGGAAACTTGGCCTATGATCCCAGTGCAAGAGCGGCAGCCAATTACTTTTCCTTTACTGGAGATGGAGCTCTCTTCTGAGGTGTAACATCTTTCCAATCCCAGTTACTTCCTATTAATCATAAAAAAATTCCACCAGAATGGTTGGAGTTTGCAGATAGACACTTTCAACAATCAAGCAAGACAAAAAATTTACAAACGAATAGAGAGTTTATTCGAAGCATTTTAGAAATTCATTTACATATAAGCTTTATAAGCAAATGCTTAACGGCCATTCTAGTGAGTTAAAGCTAAAGTATCCGGAAAAAATGTTCACTAAAACTCAATGAAGTCAACTCACACGTACACGTAGAGAAAGAGGTAGAAGAAGCAATTACCAAGTTCACTTCTATTTCTAGATGCTTCTAGGATCAGACAACAGATAGAAGTCAAAGAAGAGGAAACCATTAACAAACTATAAAAGTCTCAGTATCTGTGGTTAGTTCTTCAAAGCCAAGGGAGGCGATTTACTAGAGCGTTCAGATCGTGTTGGAGGACCATCAGGCTTGCCCTGGAGTTCGTTTCCCCCACCTTCCACAGTCATCTCACCGAAACTCCGCTTCCTTGTGTTTGAATCTGATTTTTCTTTCTTAGATCCACTTTCTGTTCGTCTTTCGCCAGCTCCTTTGTTACCAGTTTCTTTTTTCGGTTGAATATCAGCATCAGGTTGAGGAAACAACGGAGGTTCCCGGCCACTTAATCTACAATAAACTCTTTCAACAGTTTCATTTATTTCCCTCCCCAGTCCTTTGCTGTCTAAAATCAACTCCCACACCGATCTAGAAGCCTTCTCAAGGACCGGAGTTCTGCGTAAAAAGTACAGAATACATGAATTTCACTTCAAGGTCATTCTGATAATGGATTTAAGGGGGACAAATAGAAAAAAAGAGCCCAGCTGACAAAACGAAACGCAAGCTGCATGCATCGATTACAAAGCCAAGGAAATGAGCTCCTACTCCAATTCCTGCCGAAGAGCATCGAACAATTCTCTTTTGGTCTGCTTCTCCGCACCAGGAGTATTTAAGACTTTGCTCTGCTCAGCCATCTTAAGAGTAGTATTTTTCAGCTCTTCCTGCAACAATACCCGCACACAAAAAAAACATTAGTCCCATGCGTAATGCTTAAAGACAACATTATACCCCAAATCAGCACAATAAGATCAGTATAAGAAGAATGAAGTTCCCATCTAGCAATGAACCATAAAGCAAGGTAGAAGCAACCCAATAACAATATCCTTAAGCCAGAAGACATGCACACGAAGCAGAAGGCTAACCACTTGGTCAACTACATACATTAACCATAAAAGTAGCCAAATTGGGAAAAACACGGACACTTTGCAGCAATCGAAACATCAGCCTGTCCCGTCTTCGCCAACCACGTCTTCAAAGCCAAAGGGAGAAGAAGCATCTAACAAACACATTGACGCATCTCAATTCAACCAAAACAACAATATCCCAAACCTGGACTCCCCCTCAATCCTATCCCCAAATCCAGCAGTTCCCAACTTGTAAAAATCGAAACTTTATCCAAATTGGTGCTAATCTAAAACCCTACAAGATCGAACCTTTACCCCGAATTCTTCATCTACAAGGACAGACACAAAAGAAAGAGGAAAACCCAGAAAGGGAAGAGTGAGTTTTTTACGTTGGCTTTAAGCTGATTGATGATCTTCAAGCGGAGGGTGTCGATGGTGCCATCGTTCATGAGGGATTCCAAGACGTCCTCTGGGGTTATGATCGACGAAGACGACGGCGTCTCCATCTGGGTGGTTTCTCAGCTACGAGCTCGAAAGGAGTGGAACTGGTCTGTCTTTAATCTGACCAATTAAGAATATGGAAGGGGACAATTGGATTTGGACAAAGGTTTGCTCAATTGGTCCTAAATTGTTAAACCATAAACTTTTTAGTTGGATTGGGGCCAGGGAAAGTAGTTAAGAGGGGCTTTAGATTAGAGAGGACTCCATCCTTCTCCGTCTCTGAAAGTTAAAAATTTTAACCGCTAGATGTGTGGTCTCATGAAAACGGTGTTAACAAACATAAGATGGAAAGATCGAATTCCATGATCGTAAAGATCCGAAATCATGAAAACAATTTATTTTAATTTTTTTTAAACTTTTAGCAAATTATATTTAGTTATTTGTAATTTTACATATTTATTTTTCACACGAGGACGTGATGTATATAGTTCAAAAGAAAATAAATAGACTAAGTAAACTGACAGAAATGCCCTTATCGCTCTCCCCAACCCGGACTCTCCCGCTACCAGCAAAATCCATCTCCACTCTCTCAAAATCCCTCTTCGTCGCTCGCAGTTTAACCCGCTCCGAAGCCGCCATGTCATCCTCATCCACAGACGCAGCAAACCCCATTTCCGAAACTACCCCTCCAAGCCTCCAGAACTACCCCACGCCCCTCTCCCCTCCCCTACCCGCCATCTCTAAGGACGTGGAGCTGGCCAGGGCCATGTCCGCCTCTTCAAGATCGAGCCTTTTCGCCTTTTCCAGGAGCTTCCACGTGTTGTACGAGGACCAGTGGCTGGTTGCGGTTGATAAGCCTATGGGTGTTTACTGCGAGGCCGTTTTGGAATCCCTAACCCGGTTTCTCGAGGGAGACAAGGATAAAGGTTGATGCCTTTGTCATAAAGTTTCATTTTTTAAATCTGTTTTTAAGGTATTTGGGTTTAGGAGGTTTGTTAATGTTGGATATGGAGATTCTAACGTGGTTTGATCTCGTGCCCGTTGTTCTGTTCTGATGGGTTTCGTTTAAAGGGGCGTGCTGAGGTTACACATTGGTTAGTACAGGAGTGGTGGGCTTGTCTATAAGGGGATGACTAAGTTGGATTCGGTAAAGTTCACCTCTTTAGTAAGGTAGGCTTAGTAATTGTTTGTGTAGTTGGTTGTAAGAAGATCAATGGAGAGATCAGGGCTCTGGGTATTTTGTGTATTGACTATGGCTTATAAGCAAAAGTAGGTAAGTAAAACTGTGCAACGGGTTTCCTTTTAGTTTTTCTGTGGTAGCTGTGTCGGATGAATGATTGGAATTTGGAGTTAGGAAATGGCATTGATCTGATTTGTGGCTCACTAAATGGCGTCTTTTTGTCAGTTTTTTGCCTTATTTGGCAGTCTCAGATGGTTAAGCTTAGTTGTTTACTAGTTCTGAGTACATGGGCGTAAACTATGCATGTATCTAAGTTCAATGATTTCACTTTCATGGAGCTCACTCTGTGAATGCTTGGTAGTGCATGATTGAGTTGCTGGATTCAAGTAACACGTTCCGTTTAATAAGGCCAAAATTTTTGTGTTGGCTCCTTGCCGTTATTGATATTTTCCATTTAGCATGTGGCAATGCTGATCCAGAATATTGAGTTTAGTTTCCCTGTATCATTATTTCAGTAGATGAAGCCAGCTTGGTGGAGCTTCACCTGGCGAATCGACTTGATCGTGATACAAGTGGTGTGATGGTCATTACTAAGTCACATAAGGTGGCCGCTAAGCTTGTGAAAGCGTTCACCAATCATGAAGTACGGAAAACCTATATTGCTCTCTGTGTTGGCCCAGCTCCAAAATGGAAGAAGATTACTGTTAAATCAGGTCATGGCCGGTCAAAGTTTGGAGCGTGGCGTGTATATGCTGCAACTGATGTAGGGAGGTCACTACCTGGTGGGTCCTCGGTGCGTGACATGGAAACTTCATTTGAGGTACTATCAGTTAATGGAGAAGGAGAATTCAAAAAGGCATCTGAATATAAGAAGGATAGCGATGTCATAGTAGTTGAAGAAAAGGCGGAGATTGATGCGGATGGAAAGGATGAAATCCTCGTAAGAGCTTTCCCCCGGAGTGGAAGGACACATCAGATCCGGTTGCACTGCCAATATCTTGGCATCTCCATAAAAGGAGATGTGAAATATCATGGTGTGCATGAATGGAAAGGGAGAACATGTGATGGTCACGAGTTGCATGCAGAGAGCTTGTCTTTGCAGCATCCAGTTACTGGTCTTCCTCTTGTGATCTCCACACCTTTGCCTTTATGGGCCACTCAAGCTCTGAAACAATGACAAACTAGCATGGAAGGCTCCGTGGAAGCTTGCTTGGTATCAGCATTGCGATGGCTTATCACCCCCGAATATGGAAAATTATCGAGTTTGTTTTAGGATGTGTTATGAACGTGCATCAGCCTGTTTCGAGTTCAGTTGTTCCTTCCATTCGTTTCTGGCAATTGGATGGTATTTGCGGGAGCTTTTTGGAAGATTTCCACCACATGTTGGAAGATTTTTGGGGTGGACTTCTGTTGATAGAGACCCAAACTTCATTTGGCGTGCCTTTATAATTGGTGAAAGAGGGATACAAAAAGGTACCGATTTTGGAGGATAACAAGTTAATAACATTATGCTAAGTTGGACCAAAGATGGAGTCGAGTATGGGAAGATTGACATACATCTTGAATTGCCTGGTGGACAAGTGCACCTACCTGCATTTCCTCTATAACAGAGGTGAAGTATAATGCATGAAGCTGGGCATGATCAGAAAGGAACAACACATCTCAGAGAAACTTGGTCGTCCCGCTTGTCTTTTCGGAATTTTGCATGAATTTAATCTGGCCTCTTGCGTTCCCGGGCTACCAAAAGTTGTAACCAAAAGTTCTGATTGATCACATTCAAGATTGCTAATGAGATGGACCTATTTATTGCTTAAAGCTTTGATTTTCTGCTCCTGTCATAAGCTTCTTCGTGCGGAGGGATGATGGAATTGATCCAAGTCCTAACCAATATTTCATTAAACACGGCAATAAAAAATCCTTGGTAATTATAGAGGTTGACAAAAAAAATATCATATATGTCAGAAGTGGGATTTGAACCCACGCCCTCTCTCGAAGACCAGAACTTGAGTCTGGCGCCTTAGACCACTCGGCCATCCTGACTTAGATGGCAATGGAACACTTTTTCTTTATATAACCATGGTATTTCTCGCTCATCTTCTATCAGCTGATCGGCATTGGATAATGCCAAGAAGTATATAGGACATTAGGACTTTTATTACTTGGACTATAATTTCAATAATCATTGTAATTAAAAACTATTGTTGCATTTTTTCCCTTCAGATCAAATTCGAACTAAATTAACAGTCTAAAAAAATTATGAGTTGCCAATCTTCTAATTAATGAACAACTTCTTCGACGATATCTAAATCTTCATTCTTCAACTGTTTTGGACCGAAACACTACGCGTATATGTATATGATGCAGCTAACCACAAAAGCTACAAACCATAGCCCATAAATATATACATCGACAACTCTAAAAACATAAGTACTAGAAGAACACAGAATCGCTTAGACTCTCCTGGCAACAAAACACATGCATCTGACTTAGAGCCTGGATTCGGCCAAAAGAAAATGGAACAACGTTAAAAATCAAAAAAAAAACAAAATCTAATTTTTTTTCAAATAATTTTTTTTTACTCCGAGAATTGCAACTTTTTTACATCCGTCAAGTCAAATCTGTCACCAATACAAATATTATTTTGCATCAAAAACTAATATCAAACAGCAACCCAACACAGAAAATTCAAAATCGGACATAAACTTAGGCATTTCAGAAGACTTATCCCAGAAATGGAAAACATTCAAGGACATTTATGAGAAAGATATTCAGGGTCGTGGCCAGAGGGGCGCACCTTGGTAGTTTGCCAACTAGGGTTGATTTTTTTTATATAAAAAATTTATTTATTTTAAATTATATCTTCCTTTATACCCCTCATTTGCATGTTGAGTAAGCGTAAAACAATAGCATCCAAGTCGATTATTAAAATAAGTGCCGGCACACAATCTGGATGGCCTACACTACTTATCTTATTTGCTGGCTTCTCTTTCTCCATCACTTTTATCCAACACAACTTAGAATTAAGTTAAAATCTGTATAAATGAATAGTTTTAGGACCATAATTTTATTAATCTATAAACCTTTTGATTAATAGATTAATTAATTATCAAAGCGTAATTTTTGACCAAGTTGAGACTGTGAAAAAATAACTTTTAAAAACTAATAAATTATTGAATATTAATCTGGCACAATTTTAATGTGAATAATCTAAGAATTATTTGAAATTCAATGGAATTATTATATAATGATAAATTGATATAAAGTAAAAAAATTCTCAAACCAAAGTCATCACTGGTGTTAAAATTCTATAAATCTAAATTATAGTAATTGATTTTTTTTAGTAAATCTCAATGTTAATCTAGAACTGATTTTCACATATATATTTTTGTATAAATATATCTATCTTTTACTTACTCTATGAATTTTAATTTTTTAAGTTTAACAGTTTGTGGTTGTTTGATCAATTTACATAATTTCTCATTTTTGTGTGTGAACATTTTCAGACGACATTTGTAATTTTTATTGTTGCAATAAAAATATATCAACTGGGTATAGTGTTTAAATAATGTTAGATACCAAAAAAATTTGGTAAGTAAAGTAATGTTTTGATATATATAATATATATTAAATCTTAAAAACTCAATTTTTATTATCTAGAGTTATCACCACCAAATTAATGTCTTGCCGAAATTATATTATATCATTTTCAAGTATACAAAAATGGTATTTTTCTGACTTCCCAACTATATCAACATATTGGCTGTCTTGCCCAAATTAGCTGAATAATGAAAAAAAACCGTCAAATTTCTCTTCCTTCATTTGGTAATGGACTTCCATATCAAGTAAAGAAATTACACTACTGGACCCATCACAAAAGCCTTTCCATCCATTCAGCCACTCGCAGCCTTCCACGTGTCCCGGTAAAACCCTCCCGAAGAAACCCAGCAAAACCCTCGCCCTTTGCAAAGCACTCACGCGTCGCGTCCACATTCGTGGAACCTCCCAATGGGCACGTGCCACGTCACCCACAATGACTGTCTTATACGCGTGGCTCGCAACGATTCGTCCACGTCACGTAAGCAGTCCACGTGGGACTGTGAAACCCGAAGGAGGCTAACCCACCTATAAATAATACACCGCTTTCACACTCTCAACAGTCAGTCGTCTTCAACCACAGTTAAATTATCAATCACTCTCTCTCTCTCTCTCCGCCGCTTTCTCTCTCTAGAAATGGAGAGCCCTCTGAAGCTAATCGCTGGGCTTCTACTGTTCTCTCTCCTCGGGATCGCCTCATCTAAAGTCTTTTTCGAGGAGCGTTTCGAAGGTATCCTCTCTCTCTCTCTCTCTCTCTCTCTCTAGAACTCGATAGCGGTTAAAATGTTGTCGATTTCGAGCGGTTTTAAGATTATTTACCTCGGGATCAATTGTGACAAGCGATCGGCGTGTTCGCTTGCGTGTTTCGATCTGGCGAATGTCGGATTTGCTTTGGATCTGTAGATCTTCGGATTTCTTTAGGGGAAATGGGATCGGTTTTTGTTTGTTTGTAGATGTAGGAGCAGAGCCTTGAGGTTTTGTTTTATGCGCGTATTGTGGTTTCCGGCTGGTCAACGACATGGCTAGAAGTCGACCTTATCCGTTGCCTAGGGCAATAATTTGTTATTGATGTTGAAATGTTGGTGTCAGGGATCTATTTGTGATGTTTAATTTGTTGTGTTTCAATAGATGGATGGGATAGTCGATGGGTTGTATCTGACTGGAAGAAAGATGAGAGCACAGCCGGGACGTGGAACTACACCTCTGGCAAATGGAACGGTGACGCCAACGACAAAGGTAGGAATTCTGGCAACTATTAGTTTTGAGTCGTTGCTTGCCAGTTGCTGTGGGTGGTATCTTGACGATTGTTTCCCTTTGTATTACAGGTATTCAGACAAGTGAAGATTATAGGTTTTATGCTATCTCAGCTGAATTCCCTGAATTCAGCAACAAGGACAATACACTAGTCTTCCAGTTCTCTGTCAAGCATGAGCAGAAGCTTGACTGTGGTGGCGGCTATATGAAGTTGCTCAGTGGAGACGTCGATCAGACGAAATTTGGTGGTGACACTCCTTACAGGTTGATATTTTTTCCCTCACTCGCGTTCCTTAATTGTCATTATCATCGCGACTTCTGTGTTGCTGACATGGATCTCTCCGCTGGCTGCAGCATTATGTTTGGTCCAGATATCTGCGGCTACAGCACTAAGAAAGTTCATGCTATTCTGACCTACAATGGAACAAACCATTTGCTAAAGAAGGATGTCCCATGTGAAACTGACCAGCTCACTCATGTTTACACATTTGTCCTCAAGCCAGATGCCACCTACACCATCCTCATCGATAATGAAGAGAAGAAGTCCGGCAGTCTATACACTGACTGGGATCTCCTCCCACCAAAGAAAATTAAGGATCCTGAGGCCAAGAAGGTGAGAGCTCTTTGTGCCGTTTTGAACTTATAAGCCAATCTAATTTCGTGACAGTTTTATTAATACAACTCAATTGTCTTCATTGTAGCCGGAAGATTGGGACGACAAGGAGTTCATTCCCGACCCTGAGGACAAAAAGCCAGAGGTGACTACTGTTCCTTTCCTTTAAGTCTATGGTCTATGCTTTCAAATAGTTTTGAACAAAATGTTGACTATTTTTG
Organism: Hypericum perforatum; assembly: GCA_012979155.1. Lineage (NCBI taxonomy): Eukaryota > Viridiplantae > Streptophyta > Magnoliopsida > Malpighiales > Hypericaceae > Hypericum > Hypericum perforatum. The sequence continues at coordinate 36,162 of SOPF01029170.1, forward strand.
TTGATGTACCAAATGCAGGGTTACGATGACATCCCGAAAGAGATCCCTGATGCTGATGCCAAGAAGGTAGTTATGCTGTTTGACTCATTTTCTATCAGTTAATTCAATTTCATCTTGATTTCGGGAGGATGAAGCTGCATGTAAAATAAACTGAAAATCTGAAATTTCAGCCTGAGGACTGGGATGATGAGGAGGATGGTGAATGGACTGCTCCAACTATTGCCAACCCTGAATACAAAGGACCATGGAAGCCAAAGGTTTGTGACTTTAGAAGTTGTTGATGGTTTTATTGATATTGGTAACTCCAGGTCAGGAACTTTATGTAACTCTTCATCTTGCAGAAAATCAAGAACCCCAACTACCAGGGCAAGTGGAAGGCACCTATGATTGACAACCCAGGTTTTTTTTATCTCCTATTTCTTCATGGTTAATTTTCCTGATTTTTGAGCGTCTGCTGACTGTTGAAAATTTTGCAGACTTCAAAGATGATCCCGATCTATATGTTTTCCCCAAGTTGAAGTATGTTGGCATTGAGTTGTGGCAGGTGATTGTTTAGTCTTTTCCCGTCGCACAGTCTTCTTTCATTTATGGATAACATAATAACCATGAGTTTCTGCCCAACAGGTGAAGTCTGGAACTTTGTTTGACAATGTTTTGGTCTGTGATGACCCCGAGTATGCCAAGAAGGTGGCTGAAGAAACATGGGGAAAACATAAGGATGTATGTCTTGGACCCAATTCAAAGTTTCATCTATTCTAAACATGGTTTTCTTGAACATAATTGGCATTGTCTCATGTATGCAGGCTGAGAAGGCTGCTTTTGAGGAGGCAGAGAAGAAGCGCGAGGAGGAGGTACTTTGACGATTATATATTTATGGACTTCTTACGTTTCTGCACAAATTATGATTAGTTGTGCACACACTAAGTGGCTAAGATCAGTCTGAAAAAAATCTTTTGTGTCCATCTATTCTCATTTTGTGTCTGCTGGTTTAATATTTTTACTTTAGATTGTAAGACTTAACCCTGTGATTGCATGACTCTAGAATGTAAGAAGCGTACATCAGTTTGACCTCCAATGATGTATATTCTGACTTACTAAATTGTGATTGTGCATCCAGGAAAAAAGCAATGAACCAGAGGAGTCTGATGTAAGCCAATACACTCCTTAAAAAAAAATTGAATTTTGAGTCCTATTTTAAGCTCTCCCTAATTTCTTATGTTCATGTTACTTTAGGCCGATGAAGATGATGATGATGCTGATGCTGATGACACTGAAGGAGATGATGCTGAGGCAAGCGCCGATGCCGAGGCAAGCACTGATGCCAAAGATGAAGCACATGTAAGTCTTCTTTATTTGATCACTGGAGTTCCATCACTTATAAAACGTCCAACGCACTCACAGTTGCAATCTCTCTATTTGTCGCAGGACGAGCTGTAGACGGAAAGTGCTCATTTTTTTCGACAAGAAGACTGAAGCGAAGCATGTGCTCTTAAACATTTTTCCCTTGTTTATCTTTCTATTTCGTAGTTGTAGGACTCCATTAGGACGAGAGTTGGAAGGCAGTCATTTGATCTAAAGATTAACTGGATGAGCCTGTTTTAGAAAAGAGAGGAAAAATCATGTCCTCTATATAAAATGGTTGGAACCTTAATAATATTTTTATTCACCTGCTTCTCTTCTGCACCTCCTTTATCTCCTCCCTCCTCCTATTTCTTTTCTGCAGATATATGATAGCTTGAAAGCTAATGTAGAACCAGAGTCGAGAATTCTTGGATCCGATTAGCTAATCTGGTTTTTAGGGAACGAAATGAAAGAATAAACACGGGAAACAAATCTATCTGCCAGTCAAATACTGATGACCACATATCGGAATATCTCCAACAGTTTGTCAGCCTGTGGCGGCTGTTAGAACCGTTAGAGCTATTATCAGAACACGAACATTGTACCATTCGTCTATTTCGCCATGCTTTTCTGTGGATAATACTGAAGATAGATCCTGGAGCCTTTGGAGGCAAGTGGCTAGCAGGCACCTCTTCGATCGTGGAGGGGTTTGTGCATCACAAAATCTCCTTCATGGGCTACTCCACCTTCCCAATAATGGTCGGTCATATGATCGGATAACCAAACAAGCTTGCAATCAGTTTTCAGTTGGATTTTCAGTTATCCTTGTGGATAAGACTTGGTAGATGCATATCTGTTCAGGTAGAGGAGTAAATTACATTTGGGGTTCCGGCCCTGCGCCTTCATAATTTTTGCTTGATCCTCGTGAGCTCTAAGTAGAATCGACGAATGTCTTTGATAATAGTCGCCTTCATGTTCAAGCTCTCAATTGAGGAATCTCCGCCGCTCTTGGCCTGGCAGGAAGATCACAGCCTTATTGTCCAGCTGCAGTCTTTCATCTGAACGTAGTCTTCGAAGATGGTCTTCTGCTTATCCTTCGGAATTCGAGTTCCGTATCATCCACCTCGAACTCGAATTCTCGGAATTTTCGTCTGCCTCGTGCAGGGCTTCAAGGTCGTTCATCCCCTCATTGGCGTAACTTTTTGCCATTGTTTATTGGAATTTTGTGATGGAAGATGAAAGAATATGGATGGCGTTACACCGAATTCAAAGCTCTAGCGATTCTTTCGGTCACCGGATAGCCATAATCCATCGAAGCTTGGAAGATTTGTGTCACGAATTTAGACTTCTTCGACTTCATAGCTAAATAAGTTCATTATTCTTTCAGTACCCCTAAATAAAAAAGAAGACCAAAGATTAATCCTCTACAATTTATGAGCTGAATGCCGTTACACGAACAAGATTTCCAAATTAACCCGCATTGAAAATGGCCAAATCTGAGTAGCTGGAGATGGAGTCAGGGAAAGACTAGGTGTTTTTTGGAGAGAGAATTGCTTTTTCAAGCCTATTCGAAAATTGTGATTCAAAATCGCAGCAATTCCTCTATCAAATTTGAATTGAGAGTTCCCATGTTTTTTAATCCACGTGGGTTATCCGAATTGAATTGAGAAGAATCAATTGCAAGGTAAAACTCATTAGTACAATGTTCATTTTCGTTTTTTTATATCACAATAACTGGGATAGGGGATGAAGCAAAGAAAGAGAGGTTCATTAAAAAGCGAAATGATAAAAAAGGCAATTCCACTGCAAATCATTTACAGAGAAGAGAAGGAGAAGAAGAAGCATGTGGAAATTAAACATAATAGATATCAGCCTAAACACAGTCACTTTCTCCCATTATTTCGATTTCGGCATCTTGGCAATCAGCACCGGACACTTGACGCTTTGTGCACAATGGTTGCTCACACTTCCAAGGAATGCCCTGAAAAAAAAATATTATCATCAAATATCATCAACTAGTGAGACTTTAACGACTCACTCTCGAATTTTAAATAAAATTGCGTTATAATTTGCTACAAAGTTTTGATGTATTTTGTGATCCAGTCCTAAATCGAATATAGATTAGTTGTTCAGTAGGAGCAGAGATGGCCAAACCTCTTGATGGCACCGTAGCCATGGCTTCCGACGACAAGAAGATCAACCGACAGCTTTTCTACCATCTGAGTGATCACCTCCCTCGCGTCCCCGTTCTCTACCCTCGTCTCCACCTTCACCTGCTCATCCGCAACAAAATTTGTCAGCGGATTCGTAATTAATAATTACTACCTAATTGCTTGCAATAATTAGTCACCCACCTCATGATTATCACCAAGTTGGGAGCATATTATCTTCTTGGCCTTGTCCATGATGGTCCCAGCTACTTCGTTACTATACCTCTCCATGGTCGCTATCATATCAGGCGAGAACAAATACCCTGAAGCCAAAATCGAAACAGCTGCTCGAATTTATATCAGTTGGTTCGGATTTAACCGAACATAAATAAAATAATTACATGCACAAACCATAATTAGTAATTACCGGTGCCATCAAGAGTGGTGTAAACAACTCGAGGAGGCTTAGCATAAAGTAGGATAATTGTGTCCTTGGAACTATTCCAAACGATGTTGTTGAGACACCAAGTAAGGGCGTAACTGCTCTCCTCGCTCTCATCCACCGCCACCATTATCTTCCTCTCTTTTCCTCCTCCTGCTTCCGCCATTAGACCTTCTTCTTCTTTTTTTCTCAAGCTTTACTGGAATAGTGTTATTTTAGTGATTAATTAAGCCAAGGACTCTTAGCTTTTATAACAGGGTCTTGTCAGGACAGTGTTTCTGGATATGTTTGGAACCGGTGGGTAATCCATTGGCGGATTGTTGGTTTTTTGTCCTAACAAAATACCGGGGGTTGGATATTATAGTGATATATTGTTATTAAAATGGTTCCTTTCAATTTCCGATGCAGTGACTTTTTAGGATAGAGATTACTTTTACACTAACTAGTAGACAACTGATCATGACTTGCATCACCGGTACATGCATATCCGGAGCATTATTAACTCAAGGACATACTGTACAGAGTAACGTTTTGTAAGGTTTTAAAAAATTGTGGTCGGACCATGATTCGAAATATAATTCGGTCAGTTTGTTCTAAAATTATGATGGTGTTCAGCAAATTTGGGTCTGCTGATTTAACGGTTCGGACCGAACATACAAAACAATTTTTTGATTCTTATTTGATTAAATTATGGTTTAAATGGTTGTAAATTATTAGTTTTGTAATAAATTAGCTATATTTATAATTATTTTATATTTCAAAAAAGTTTGATGATTAGTCTGATTGAATATAAAAAAAATGGGAAGAATCAAAGTCTTCTTTCTATTTTTTTGGAAAAAATTCATAGATATTCCGGAGGTAACAAAATGTTTACAATGTGGTCTTGAGGTTCTATTCTCAAGAAAATCATCTCCGGTCCAGTCCCCACCACAACAGTAACTCCACTTCCTTTCCTCAAATCTCCAAACCCACGAATTTCTCAAAATTGCAATGAAGAAGTCGACGGAGAAGAATAAGACGATGGCGGAGATGACTCCCGTAGAGAAGAAGTCCAAGGCAGCCAAGAAGCTTCCATGGAGAAGAATCCATCTTCCTCTCTCCTCTCCTATCAAACACTTTTCACAACATGCATAATAAAACAGAAAAGTCAAATTGGGACTTGGAATATTTCATTTTGTTGGATTTTGTTTTGGGGTTTTAATCTTTGTTGACTATTTATTTATAACTATGAAGAAAGAAGAAATTTTGTTCTCGATTAAAGAAAATATTCTAAAATTTGCGAGACGATGATGTTAAATATTTTAGCTTGAATAGATAAATATTTCGTGAATCATCATCAACATGTCATCAACAAATTACATGGAGATAGCCTCTTTCGTTTTGGCAATTCTGAATTCTGAATTTTGAAAGAGAAGTGGGGTGGGTTTCGAGAGGAAGGAAGAAAGAAGGGAAGAGACAAGAGTGTTTTACAAAATTATAAAAAGTAAAGGGACCAAAATTGATAGTTTAATTTGTGCCAACTCAATATGTCAACAAGGTTAAAAAATGTGTTACACCGTGTCACATTGGCGATGAAACACATCTTTTATAGGTTTGGAGTAATTTTTGCTAAAAAAGTAATTGAACCCCTGTCTCAAAAATAGATAACCTCATGATCAAATAAGATTTATGATATTGGAGAATAAGTATTTTTTGTGAACAACTATATGAGAGTCGACTTTCTCAAAAAACCTAGCGTCGTTCTCCACTCCCTTTCTTTTTCTTTCCTCTACCCTTCATCTCCTTCATCCTTCCTCTATTTCTACCAATAATCTCTCCCGCTGTGGAGCAACCATTTTTCCTCTGTGAGAGTTTTTTCTCTCTTCGTGAGAGCTCCTCTCTTGTCGTTGTCTGTCTTCGCCCGTCGTTGCCCGTTCTCTCATCGTCGTCGTCCTCCTGGCGTTGCACGTCCTCCTATCGTCAACCGCTGCTCGTCGTCACAGCCCGTCGTTAAGCCTGTCATCCACAGGCTGTCGTCCACAGCCTGTCCTCCCTTCGTCGCCCGTCGTCTCCCGTCGTTAAGCCTGTCGTCCACAGGCCGTTGCTCTCCCGTTGTTTTATATTTTAATTGTTGTTTGCCGTTTTGCTTTTGGTTACGGGTTTTTGCTTTTTGCAGTTCATGTAGGTGTGTGTTTGGTGTATTGTTTGGTGTTCCGATGTTTAGCTATTTGGTTTTTGCATGGTCACTAGTGGAAAAACTACTCCATTTCTGGAAAAAAATTTCGCAAAAAATGGATTATCGCTCCCATCCAGATCGGGAAGTACCATAACGAAGGTGCTGAAGTGTATTCATTGTTGTTCCAAAGTTGCACTTTGTAGATGTCGGATGGCTTATTTATGATTGAATGAAGTGTCTTATTCTAAAAAAAAATTTTAGGATATTAGGGCTAACTCGCAAAATTCTTGTAATTTTCGGACTATCTATAAAAAAAATTAAAACATTTGACGTTTGGAGGGGTTAGCTGCATGGATGTTTCAAGAACACTCGAGGACACACTCTTCATTCATTATTTTGATTATTTCTCTACCAGCCATAGATTAACGAATTTATTATGTTTGTTTTCGTAGATATTGAGTTGTGGATTTCACATCATTTCAAAAGGGAAAAAAGTTCTGGATTTGACATCATTTCAAAAAGAAAAAATTGATGCATATAAGTTTTCATACTCTATATTTAACCTTTTCTATAAACTAAAGTGTTAAATTTTAGTGTGATAATTTTTTTAAACTGTGTCAAAAAATAATTTAACTAATTTAACACCGACGTAGAAGCGGATCAATGGACCGCAGAATCGGCATAAAAGTCAGAAGTCTTAATTATATCATACCAAATAATTCAACTTTTTTCATTCCAGCTATTTTTGTAAAAAAAAAAAAATAGGAGGGTCATTCCAAAAACTCTAGGCTAGGTTAGGTACTTAGGTTTTAGATATTTGTGAATTTTGCTTTATTTTCAAACAATTTTTTTCGTATTTTCTGATAATGCAATTTTTTTTGTCGAGTTTTAATTTAAATTATTTACCCAATTCCGGATCTGAACGGTCATGGAATTCTATCCTCCCACCTCATGCTTAAGGACTGACACTATTTTTATCAGATCAAATGCAAATTAGTCTACCGATCAATACAAAATAAAATATGATTAGTTGTTATTATATTCATCATTAGATCATTGAAAACTAATACAAATTGGTCACGGATCAATACAAAATAAAATATGATTAGTTGTTATTATATTCATCATTAGATCATTGAAAACTAATAATATATATGTAGAAATTGAGAATAGCGGCAATGTTTCGCTGTATGTATTCATTAATAAATTTGGTATACATATATATATATATATAGTGCAACTAATTCGCTGGAATTTAGGACTAGACCTAACGATATACTATGCACATTCTTAATCATACCAGATTATAATCACAAACAAATTTGATCTCCAATAATATCCATCAAATTTCTCCAATAAAACATGGAAGATGATGTTAATGTGATGTCAGCACCAGAAACCAACCCAAGAATACCAGACCCGGAACCCACCGACAACGTAAACCCGATATCTTAACCGTAGATTTAACAATCAACGGTCCAAATCCATTCGAGTGACACCATCTCTCCCCAACCACACACTCCCATTGGTCCAACACACTCGACCCGAACGACCCGACCCAAATAACACCCAGACCAACCACTCATATCACGCCACGTCAAACGAACACAATCTCCCTCACGCCACTTGTAATCTATATACAAAATACCAAATTAAAAATCTAAAACTCCAAAAAACAAAAAAAGAGTGGAAAAGAGAGGAAAAGAAGAGAAAGAAGAGGAAGAAGAGGAGAGAGAAAGTGATGTTCTTGTTCGATTGGTTCTATGGGATCTTAGCGTCGCTGGGTCTGTGGCAGAAGGAAGCCAAGATCTTGTTCTTAGGGCTCGATAACGCCGGCAAGACCACCCTTCTTCACATGTTAAAAGACGAGGTCTTTTTTTTATTTTTTTTTTATTTTTTTATTCATTTCATATTTAGTGTTAATTTTGTTTGTTTACTTGATTATGTGGATTAATTGATCCGGAGACGGAAGGAGGTTGTTTTGGGCGTTAGGGTTTTGACGGTTTTTTTTTTTGTTTGTTTGGTTTGATAGAGGTTAGTTCAACATCAGCCGACGCAGTACCCGACATCGGAGGAGCTGAGTATTGGAAAGATCAAGTTCAAAGCTTTCGATTTGGGTGGCCACCAGATCGCTCGCCGCGTTTGGAAGGATTACTACGCCAAGGTAATACTTAACCCCCGGGCACGGGTACTCCGTTTGCCTTTCTTTTAATCGATTGCGTGCCGTTGACGATCATCCTAGTGTTGGAGGCATAATCCCGGATGATAGTTCTTGCGGTTATATGATTCATGGGAGAGAGGTAAAGAATCGAGAGTTCGCTGATATATTGTCGCATTTAGATTTCTGCGACTACTTCTCTTGGAGTGTTTCCTCCCATGCTTTTAGTTTTCCGGAAATTCTTATGGATCGGTCATGCTTTTGAAGTTTTCTGTGAAATTTGGCTAGTTGATCTCTGCTTTTTTGTTGAACCCCTTTTTCGTATGAAACCTTGATGTTGAAGGTGGATGCCGTCGTGTACCTAGTGGATGCAAATGATAAAGAGAGGTTTGCAGAGTCGAAGAAAGAACTAGATGCCCTCCTATCTGATGACGCATTGGCAACTGTTCCGTTCCTTATTCTGGGCAACAAGATTGATCTACCATACGCTGCCTCTGAAGATGAGCTTCGTTACAACCTTGGTCTTACCAACTTCACCACTGGCAAGGGTAAGGTGACTCTGGCAGCAGACTCCAATGTCCGCCCCCTCGAGGTATTCATGTGCAGCATTGTCCGCAAAATGGGATACGGAGAGGGTTTCAGGTGGCTATCACAGTACATCAAATAGTGAGCGTAGGATCGATCATCTACATTGTATCAAGTTTCACAAGTACTGTTTTATAGTAGATGTGTGTGTGTCGGGGCGATATGTTCTATCAGAATCTATTTCAATGTTCTTGCATTTCTGCGTTTGTAATTTTGATAGACACGGGCACGTGTTTGGTATTTCTGTTGATGAAATGGATCACGTTTTATAAGAGACCATTGAACCCAAGTTCCTCATGTTGAGATATTATTGCAATCTGTAAACCATCCGTGGTAACTAGGACATAAGCCAGGAGATTGTATGAGTCAAGAAAGGAAACAGCTCGTGGAGCTGCAATCCATCGGATAGCCAGAACTTGGTTTAGTTCTGAGAAACAATTTCGTAGTTGAAAGTTGAAATGGTTTCAACCTTAACCAGCTAAGCTGCCAGAAGAGCCTAAGCAAGCTATCCCGTTGGTCATTTTCATTGTTGAAAGACACCTGAAGAGGTATGGCTAAAAACTGAAACAGCTGGTCACTGAAAGTTGGAAACAAAGATTCCTAAGTGGTAATTTTACTAATTTAGGAACAATCAAATCTAGGGCTATTTGGAGGAGAGGCTGACTTCGGTCGATTTTTTTAGATTATAATATGAAATTTCCTCCAAACAAGATGTACACGACATAATCCAATCTGTTCTCGTATAAGCAGATTTGTATACTGTTATAAAAGTAAACGAAACGACATATATCAAATAGGGGATGTAGCTCAGATGGTAGAGCGCTCGCTTAGCATGCGAGAGGTACGGGGATCGATACCCCGCATCTCCATGTGTTAAGATTTATTTTATTTTTTCGCGCTGTCTTTTTAATTTGATCAATGCAAAGATCAATTAATTGGATATATGCTTCAAAATTCCCTTTTTTATTTCGGGCGAAACACGTCTAGTATTCCTTAAGACTACGCCAAAAGATAATAAACACAAACGAATCAAAAGCACTAATTAGAACTCCCAGTATGAATTTAGTCAGCTTTTGTACCTCTATTGCTTCTTCAACTCATATATCATTTAAAAAGGGTGAATTGTCCGCAGTTTCTTAGGGTATAACCAACATTTTAATGTGATCCTTAATATTCCGAAATCAAATTTTTTCGTCCCGTCGTTTATTTAAATTCTAAACAATTAGAATTTCATATTGCAGCAGAAAACGCATTTAAAAAAAAAATTAAAGGTGAAACAAACAGAACCTAGTTTTCTTTGCTAAACCCCTCGCACTTGTCCCAAACTCAAGCTCAGGCCTTTGCATGAATTCATCAGAAACTTACATGGTAAAAGGCCTGCTTGATTAATGTATGAAAATTGCTCCTTAAAAGAACTTACATGGTAAAAGGACATGGTAATGAGATTTTCTAAATCACAAACACAGCAATTAGTTCTTCTGAGGCGAACAATGGCGCACAACTAACTCTACTTATCACCGAGTGAATGTCTACACTGCTGTGGTTATAAGGTCCGAGCCCCCTGAATGCATGACAGTTAATTCATGTAGGGCAGCTACAGATATGGCTCTTAAAAATAACAGGGGAATTTCACTTCTTTACCAAGGGAAGAATCGGTCATCGTTTGGAGGATCCGAAGCCGCCAAATCCCATCATTGCTGCAACATCAGGATCAATGTCGACTTCCTCCATATCTGCTGCCTTTTCTTTCTGTAGCAAGGAAGAGATCGACAATCATCAGAATGAGACACCATATAAGGTATGATTTCAGGAATAAATTCAAGGAAACCCCCCTAAAAAGGTTGGGCAAAAACTGATGTAAACTATCTGTTTTGTCGAAGCACTTCTACGTCTGTCTATAGTTCTAGAGCAAACGATTGCACACACTATTACGGGGTTCCCGGTGTTATATAACTCTCTTAAGTGATAATGCAGCTAACCTTTTTCTCTTTCTTCTTTTCACGTCTCTGCCGTTTCAGCTCTTCCTCTTCTTGCTGCTGCTTCAGTATCCGTTCATCAAGATCTAGATTGCAAGAGGGATACATAAAATATTCAAACTGTCGTTCCCGATAACCAAACTAAACCAGCTGCTAATATATATCTCCAATCAGCTCTCTAACACTTCCCACCAGACTCAATTCTTACCTTGCTCAGTAAAGCTGCCAGGTGTTTTTCGCTTCTTGAGAAGTTCAAATCTCTCTTGAACCTAGAAATAGCAAACAGACACAGAAACGTGATGAAAGCATTCTTTGACAAACGTAACAATCACCCTTCCAAAGTTGTAAGTGCTCTAACATGAACCAAAAGTCCAAATCCCCCTACTTAAGTGGGGTATCAGAATATTCGGTTCTCTCATCTACGTGTCATTGCATTCATTGTATGAACCCGAAAATATCCATCAGAGCAATAGTAGAACTGTCCGCTTCTGCAAAGGCATGCTCACTGGTCCATAATATTGTGTGTTTTTATATTTTTGGTATTACAATATTGTGCATGAGTAGCAACAACACAACCCACTAGATCCTAATCTTTTACTGTCTCGTGCAAAGAAAGGCAAAATGAGCTATTAGAACATATACCTGTTGGAGAGATGCCCGCTCCACACGCATGGACATGCCCAAGGCTCTTTGATCTGTATATAAAAAATCTTAGCCATTTACTGGAACATTATTTACAACTACGTTCATTAAAAAAGCTGATAAATACATACGTTTCTTTCCATTTATGTGGTCCAGGTAGTTGGCAGAATCCTTCACAACACAATCACAAACGGAGCAGAAGTATCCAGCCTGCAAAACCGAGTTACGCAAAGTTATACCTCAAAAGTGTTTGTTGATCAATCAAACCAGCACCAGTAACAAGGAGAGGTAAGAATGAGAAGTGATCTGTTTTCTTCGATCCTAGGCAAATATTCAGTCGTGTAAACCAAAATGTTGCGTCCTTTCTACAGCAAAGAAGTGATTGGAAGTACAAGCGCTTCGCATGTACATTGCGAATAAAAAACTAAGCTCAGAAGTATTCCCAGTCAGGGGAAAAACTAAAATGGCTGCTTGAAACAATGAAATTCAAGCATCATACAAAGCAAGTAACTGCAAAAACATAGGATTAACATGTACCTGTTGGCTCAGAGGTGCAATGGGAGTAACAACCTGCAGGGGACAAAAACAAAGGCGAGAAAGGTGAGAAAGAAACCGAAGACGAAGAAAGGATAACTGTCAGCATCGTTTAAAGTAGAACAAGTTAAGTACCTGGGTTTTGCCCAAGCGGGATTCGAGGTCCACTTGATAATCCCTATGCTTCAAAGGTTTCCTCTGCACCGGAGGCCCTTTCGCTGAAAATGCCAAAACAAATAAACATATCATCAGTCGATTCTCTCTCTGCCTTCAAAATGAAAGCATCAAACAAAAAGACTTACACTTGGACTTGCCCCGCCCGCCCGAATCCTGAACCGAACAGCGCAAAGTGAAACATAAAAGTCAGAAAAGCTGCAACTGGCAAACGAAAGGAAACAAAGCAGGACATTAAGAAGAAGAGGAGGGACGTGTAACCTGGTCGTCGCGATCGCGATCGCGGTCGGGTCTTCTTCGAGAGGCGGTATCTCGATCATCGTCCTGGAAATTATAAAAGATGTAGTTCGTGATTAGCTCAAGAGAGAGAGAGAGAGAGAGAGAGAGAGAGAGAGAGAGCACAATATTAAGACAATATGATTAAGTTAACCATCGTCCTGAACTTACATCGCTGTGATCCATTTAGTTAATGAAATCACCCGGGAGGAATTGGAACCGGTGTAGTTTCCAAACAAACCTCAGCCAATTTGTAGTTTTAAATTTCGAGTGAGATAGAGAAACCCTAGCCCTTCCTTCCAGACCATAAGAAAACAACCCCAACGGACCCGCGGAGGAGATGATTCAACCTCAATTTAAAAAGTTAATTATAGTAAATTATTAAATTTAGCATCATTGGGTGTTTGGTCTAGTGGTATGATTCTCGCTTCGGGTGCGAGAGGTCGTGAGTTCGATTCTCGCAACACCCCTTCACTCTCATTTTTTACTCTTTTTTAGTTTTACTGACGATAAATCTATTTGAGTTTTTTCCGACATCCAATTCTTTTGAGAAAAGCTTAGAACTGAATTTTTTTTAAAATTAGACTGTTAAAGGATTTTATTGTTTTCCAAATTGCCACAAGTAGAACCAAGCAATACCAACACCAACATACGCAGGACTAGACAGATATGAGCAAGGATTAGAAAACAATTCAACCCTAACAAAACCAAGGATCCATCACTATTAAAATATCTTCAATCACGTTTAATTATTTTATTATATTAATACCTACTTGTTATGATTCTATTACATTTGTTGTATTTCTAGTTTTGAAGATTGCAAGATTCATATTTAATATGTAATAAAAATATAACTTTAAGCTGAAACTTCTAAAAAATTATATACCTATCTAAAAATGTCATGCTGTAAAACATATGTTCTTATATTTCTTTTAAGTTGGACTTCTATTTTAAACTATCAATTAACCAATAATATAAGTACCGGTAGCTGCTGTTTCAAACCATAATAATCTAAACTAGGACAGCTGATCCAATAAATTCCCAGAACCACGCCACCTTCCCACGACGGACCCAATAAATACCAAAGCATTGGAACTTTGGACAAAAGACGAAGGGGACCATGATTTGATTTGATGTTTTTCTTTCTTCTATTTCCACCCCTGGCGCCTTTTGCGACATGCAATTTAATCAACTAATCAATCCTCTAAAAGCCGAATTATTGGGACTTGGGGCCTGACTCCTGCCATAAATAAATATTAACCACTTCCCAAAAGAAAAGAAAAAAAGATGCGATTTAAGGCTCCCACTGATCATTTTCATTTCCGAAGAAACTTTTAGTACGAAGAAATTTCTCGTCATTAGTGGTTTTTTTTTTAAGTTAGTTACATAGGCCAGCCAATTTCTTTTCAGATTTTCACACTCTTAACTCTGAAGTACTTTGTTTGGTTGAAATCATATGATATTTGAATATTTTTAATTTTTTCACTTTTTATTTGTTTGGAATAGATGCGTTTCACTAACATATGAAAATATTATATATATATATATGATCAAAATATATAGAAATTCATGAATCCAAATATATCATTAAATTAGGTATATAAATCTCGAGAACGTAGAAGACAAAGTTAACTCCAAATCCGAAGACATGGCGGTCCGTCGGATACAGTCAAATACCTTATGTTTATAAAATCAGTTGATGTAAACCACCAACTAGCCAGTAGGGTTAGTGGTATAATTGAACTTACCTGCTAGCGACATGAACCCTATTAACCTGGATTTGTTGGGACTTGGATTTATCGATGATTGCGCATGAACTTTAGATCGAATTGAATGAAACACTATTCTGTATTAGAACTGAATTTGTTCTATAAATCTTATCTATTTCGCTTGGTTTGTGTCATGCAATGAATTAATTACCAAATCTTCTTACGTCGTATGTTATATTGAGTATGTTAGCAGCTCAAATGTATAAAGAGTTGTTTATTTTAAAGAATTTGAACATTTATGTGATTATGAAGTTGATATGAATATGAGTATGCGATTCAATATGAATGTGATTATAAATTTTGGTACGAAATATTTATGAGTTTCAGTATGAATATTATTATGAGTTTTTAGAATTATCATGAATGCTATCATATATTCCCTAGTTCTATTTTGTTAGTTGGCTAACTTAATTAGATAATTAATATCAATTACGTTAGTAGGATAAACAACCTCAATTTTAGTTCTCTAGATCATATTATGTTAGTTGGTTACGTTAGTTAGATAAGTGACTTCTCTTTAAGTTATACAGAGTACTATTTGTTAGTTAGTTAGGTCGGTAGTTAGGATATCTTATTCATTGTGTTATGTATTTGTGAAGTTGATTATGTAGGTGAACTATGCTTAATTCCATTTTTACTTAGTGACTTATTTCAACTTATATTTGTCTCGTATATGTCTCAGATCATTCGAGTGAATTACGAAATCAGGAGTAAAGATTTCACTATATGTATCATCACGATTTGTTTTCAATAATAGAGGTTGTTTGTCCTACTACTTTAAATTATTTAATTTCAAGACTTTTGTTATTTTCTTTTAATACATCTTTCGGTTTTAGATTAAAATAGTAATAATATTCGGTATGTATTATATATATATATATATATATGTATGTATGTATACAGACACCCCTACCTATCTACGACTACTTTATGTCAAAATCTCATGTAACGGAATCTTTTCATGCAATGGACTTTTGATGTGAATATATAGGAAAAGACCAAACCCCATGGGGAACAAAATTACAAAAAGTTCACTCCATCGATCTCATCCAGCTAAATCTCATTTATGATGCCAGCCAACACCCAAAATTAATGAATACGTGTGGATTTGTAAGATCCTCCGAATCTCCCAGACATGTTAGCAACACATCAAGCCGAACTGTATCTTAGAAAAAAAATATATAAATCCAAGAGACCAGCATGTATATATTATATTAAAATACTGAGTTGGTGACCACTTCTTCCCATATTAGAGATCACGCACATAAACTAAGATAATGTTTACAAAAGATTGGAATTTAATTATTTGTTGTTAGGCTCATTTTTCATGTAAACTTTCAGGCTATTTTCTAATTTATTTGGGAAAACAAATTGTTGCTTTGAAGAGAATACAATTTGTTTGCCAGCGTCCAGGTGCCAAGGCCCATTGGGCCCCGTTTGGCCGAAGGTCTAGCTTTTTCCTTTCTAATTTTAGGAAGAATGTCAATTTAATATTAGGAAAAGAATCGTTAAGTACCCTGTGATTTGCCAAAAAATCACTTTAGTACCCTGTGGTAAAGAACCCTTAATTCGAGTTATACCTCGCCAATTTTCCATCACTTTGGTCCCAAATTACGATACTGCCCCTCCCTGAATCAGAACCTAACCAAATTCAATTCAACCGGACCAAACCTATATTCAATTTAACTTAATAGGGCATAAAAAATAAGATATAACTTAGATTGAGCTGAAATTTTACAAGAAGCATCCTAAAAATACACAAGACTTACAGAAAATATTTCAGGAATTTTAGAGGCTTGGAAGTATTTTTTTATTTTTCAAAACGTTGAAATTTTGTAAAATCACATAAAATAGAAAATACATTCAATTAAGTTGAAACTTGTCCCAGGTATGCATTTTGGTTCCTAAATTGATTGGAAGTTTTTAAGGTTTCCTGGGACAAGTTTCAATTCAATTGGATGTATTTTCTACTTTATACGATTTTACGAAGTTTTAGCACTTTGAAAAATAAAAGAAATACTTTTGTGCCTTTAAAATTCTTAAAATTTATTTCGTAAATCATGTGTATTTTTAGGATTCTTCCTAATGGGACAAGTTTCAACTTAATTGGATGTATTTTCTATTTTATATGATTTTACGAAGTTTCAGCACTTTGAAAAAATAAATTACTTTCGGGCCCCTAAAATTTCTGAAATTTTTTCCGTAAGTCCTGCGTATTTTTAGAATACTTCTCGTAAAATTTTAGCTCAATCCAAGTCATATCTTATTTTTTACGCTCTATTGGGTTAAATTGAACAGGGTTCGATCAGGTTGAATTGGGTTTGGTTAGGTTCTGATTGAAGGAGGGGCAGTATCGTAATTTTGGGACCAAAGTGATGGAAAATTGGTGAGGTATGACTCGAATTAAGAGTTCTTTACTACAGCGTACTAAAGTGATTTTTTTGCAAACCACAGGGTACTTAAAGATTCTTTTCCCTTTAATATTTGACTAGAGTAAATTTTATATGGTGGATAGATTGCCAAGTATCAGATTTCACCAAATTATTTAGAAAAATGAAAGGATAATATTATTAATCTTTTTCCTTATTGTAAATTCTATCATAAATTCATTGAAATATCTTGTTAGATATTTAGAGAGCAAGAAAATCAAATCTCCTTTTTGTAAAGATCTGAGTGAGGTTAGTTATTTTTCTCCTAACATGATACGTTTTCGGACATAAACATTCTCGTCGGATCGGACTGGATGAACAATTTTCTTGTATCGTTATTTTCATCATAAACTTAGTTGTAATTTATAACTTGTTAGATTGTTGCGTTAAGATTGATTTGTCTCAACATGTAGGAGTTAAAATCCTGCACGGGTAAATTTTAAGACCCGAAAGATAACTTAGAATCTCGAAGCCCCGTCAATTCATCTCTACATCTGGAGGTACTAACGGGGCCTCCTCCTTCACTAGCTAACAAATCAAAGTCATGCCTCTGCAACCATGTGTATGGAATGGTATTATTGGCTCAAACAATCCCAATCTATTGCCCCTTAAAAGATGGATCTTGTTAAAAATCCAACCTTGTCATTTCCACTCAAGAGTAGAAGAATCACACACAATGGGATAGGATAATAAACTGAAGAAACTCAATGTCTTTACTTGGTGCAACCCAGTTTTGATTACTTGATTAATTGAAAGTCAAATATACATTCACTCTCCCTTTTGATGGCCTCTAAAGAAACAGCCTCATGAGAGACATTGGAAGAGAGACAAAGAGAAGAAACCCAAATGACAATACTAGATACAGAGACCAGATTAAGGTTTACTGTAAGGTAAACTAGCCAAAAAAAAAAACATAACAGAATCTCTACAACTGATTTAAGAAGAATAGATCTTCTTCATCATCTCAGCTGAACAAATCTCTTTTGGACTAACTGGAGGAAACTGGATTCAGAGCTCTAGCAAAGCCACTCATGGCACCGTACCCTTTGGAACTGAACCCCAAGCACCCAAGAACCCCTTGTCTATAAGGCAAGAAGGTCTTCTTCCTCATCTCCTCGGCCTGAGCTCGACTCGTCTTGTAGTGCATCTCATGAGGCGACACATTTTGCCCCCTCCTCTTTCCTCCCACTCCACCACCATTAACAGGCTTCTTCCCTCCACCACCACCACTACCCTTCTCCTTCGTAAAGGACCCGACTTTCTCCCCTGAACCACCCGAAGATACGGACTTCCTCTCCTTCCCAGGGGAAAAGGAAATGTTGGACCAGAACTTGTTGCTATTGCTGTTGCTGTTGCAGTTGCTACTCCTTCTCCCTTCACTCTTGCTCCTGTACAGAAGAAGATCCTTCAAGAACTCCCACCTCCTCGAGTTCCTCCCGGCCGACGAGGACCTGGAAGTCGTCCCGTCCCCCGAATCACACCCACCTCCACCCCCATATCCCTTGCCAATTTCACCAATGCAGCCACTTTCCTGCCCCAAGTCCCCAACTTTACGAGACCCATCACACAAAGAATCGATCTTTACACGACCCTCCGGTTCCTCATCCTCCTCGACGAACCCGAAAGACGACGAGCTCCTCAGCGGAGACATGGATCTGGTCCTCCTGCTCCTCGACTTGCTCCAGTTCCTCACATCCCTCCCCCTCCTCTCATTGTCGAGATCCGACAAGGGATCCGGATCCTGGGGGCTCTCCAGGTGGGTCGAGAGCTTCATGGGCCGGATCTGCCCGTTCAGGAAGAGCTCATCGGCCGAGCTCAACCCGGATGACGACAACAACCCGCCCGACAAGAACTCGAACTCGTGTCCGCTCCCGACAGCCTCACGCGGAGGGGATGACGTGGCGGAGAAGCTACCGCCCCTGGAGAAGTGCATTGGGCTGGTCGGGCAGCTGTAGAAGAACCCGCCGAGAGCGGGTCCGGATCCGGGTCGACCCGGGCTCGAAGGTGCACTGACGTACGGGGTGGAGCAACTACTGTCGCACACGAAGTCTTCATGGGCGAAATGGGTCATCGGGTAGGCGGTTGGACCATCGACGGTTGAGTCTTTTGGGTGGTCCGGCGGCCGGGTCAGCGAGGTCGGGTCGGGTGGGTTGCGGAGGGTGTCCTCGTGGAGGATGTCCATGATGGATGCTTGCTTCTGCTTTTGCCTTTTTTCTTCTCTTTGTGTGTGTAATTTGGCTTGTGAAGGAGAGAGAGAGAGAGAGAGAGAGAGAGAGAGAGAGAGGATATGTAATTCTCAATGTTGATATTTCTGTGATATTTATAATATTATTTTAGCATTGATTTCATTTTTTTCTTCTAATGAGCCAAAATAAACTTTTTGAGTTTCGCATATTTCATCTTGTTTGTTCAGAACTACTTGTTATATGGTCCATGAGTTATTGCAGATTAATAATATATTAGATGTGAGTATTTAGAAATATAACAATCTTAACCATGATGGAATTCGGTCCCATTACAAGTGGCCACAAAATCTTACACCAAACGAAAATTTAGATAATTAGAATGTGTTCAATTAAGAATTATACCGGAAAAGAAAAATACAAAATAGATCTATTGATTAATTTCTAAATGTTTCTCAGTCAATCCGTTTCGATTACGATAAACTCTCTTATGGAGATGTGAATTTTTCTGCCTCCTGAGATTAGTATATTTTTCAAATTTTAAATGAAAAATCATATAAAATAGAACTTGAATTTCGGTCCAATTAATTATCAATTGGTACATATAATATCTGAGACTAAATAATATCCACATGGTTAATCAGACTTTTTAAATGTAAAGACCTGATATTTCACACCCCTAAAAATAATATTCACCTGCTTAATTAGACCTATTAAATATGAAGAAATAATATTTGCACAAATAAAAAAAATATTTTTCGCTTTGACCTTATATTAGTTACCATGTGATTAGTTTTTTTAAAAAAAAATTGCTCTCACGTCCCTTTCCTTTGCTTAAATTACTATTTTCTTTCCTACTGTTTCAAAAAAGATAATTTCGTCCTCCTAATTTGATTTAATAGCACCCTAAGGTCCCTGATGCCAGAATCGGAAAATTTCTCTGGCTATCAGGGACCTGAAATGACCAAATTGCCCTTTAGTCAAAACTTAAAAAAATTGCCATTTAGTCAAAATTTCCAATTCTCTCACTCCGCCGCCGACGAGTCTGCTCCGGCGATCTCCCGATACGACATCCAAGTGATTCTCGCGAGAGGTTGTAGTTCCTGGGAAGACGTGATAACCGTCGTCTACTCCTTCGCGAATGAATCTAAGGAGAACCGCGAGTTCCTTGCTGGACTCGAAGGATTCGTCCCGCTCCTCGCCGATTTACTCGCCGGTAGTAAAGGCAATGCCGCCGTTTTTGGAGCCGTCGTCAGGATAGTTTTGTCGATACTCTCGTGGAAATGTTCGTAAAGGGGAAGAACCCAGGGGAGAGGTCCGGATCGGTACAAATTTTGGAGGCGATCGTCGGGGACACAGAGTCGAAGATGAGGCTCGCGGAGGCGGAGGGGCTTCTACCAGAGCTCGTCAGGTCGATCTCGTCGGAGACGGACAAGTCTCTCTCCGAGGCCAGCCTCTCGTATTTAACAGCCCTCACAGGCGCTTCGAACAAAAAGGTGATGACATGGACCGGAGGACTCGTCGGTAGAGAACTTTTTTCGGGTTGCGACGGTGATGACGTGGTGGTAGATGCAAACCAAGAGGACTCGTCGGTAGAGAAATTTTTTTAAGTTTTGACTAAAGTGCAATTTGGTCATTTCAGGTCCCTGGTAGCCGGAGAAATTTTCTGATTCCGACACGAGGGACCTTAAGGTACTCTTAAATCAAATTAGGAGGACGAAATTATCTTTTTTGAAACAGTAGAAAAGAAAATAGTAATTTAAGCAAAGAAGAGGGACGGGAGGGCAATTTACCTTTTTTTTTCACAAAGCATATGATTTGGTTTGAAGCTCTAATAACAACGACGTGGAGCCGCATACGTTTCGGAGCAAAAAACTGAAAAAATAAGAGCTATTTCATAGGATCCTCACCTTTTTCAAAATTTTATATTTTCAATTTTGGCAGCAACTATGAGGCATAGCGTCGGTATGCGATCAATACTTGTACGTATAAGATTATCATTGACGTTTCCACCTTAACAAATATGATATATTATGAAATAAGTATTATTATTTTTTTGTATGGTCAACACTTTTAAATTTTGTTATAATTGTGACAAAATTTTCGCCATTAAATATGGTAAATTGTATACGAACAAAGGGAATCAAAGTTGTAGAAGATGTTAGTTTACGTTGCATAGATTGAGTACTGCCAATCCGTACTCTACGAAAATTGGGTGAATCACATTAACTTTTTTTACGTTAATAATATTTTTTTAATGTAATATTGACATTTTTTCATGCAATAATGATATATATTTTTTAATTTTGAGAGAATGACATTTCTTTTCTTTTAATAACAGTTCTTGTGAGTTTTTCAATTTGGTCATGCAATTTTTGGAATTTTGCAAAAAGTTCTCGACATAGCTCTTTTCGTATAATGTTGCTTATTCTCCTAATGGTACTCGTGTGATCAAGACTACTATAGATAGGACAAGATAGAGAAAGAACGATATTAGAGAAAGAATGACCCTTGCCACACACTACACTTCAATTTACTTCGATGCAAGAGAAGAGGACTGGTCGATTCGACATAGAGCTAACTGCAATTGGCTAGCCTCAAAAAGCATTTTTAAAGAATAATACCAATTGATATAATTAAAAGAAGTGTAGATTCCTATTTCTTAACGCTATACCTCAATCAAGATAATTGACTCTTTGATCATATAACATTCTTTTCATTATCGTCGAATGGTTGGTAAATTATTGTAGTTATCAAATGCATGTCTTGATGTTGTCTATATTGTGCAACCATTGAGCCAATTTATGACTCACTAATAGGAAACACACCTTGAAGTTGCTTATAATGTGTTGAAATACTTGAAGTCTTGCCGTATAAAATATTTTTTCTATCTAGTTTTCACATCTATGTATCTGAAAGGATATCCAGTAGTGTTGATTATCGTAGTTACGTGAGAGGGCATTGTGTCTATTTTGGTAACTCATTGGCATCCTAGAAGGCAAAAAAGTAGAATATTGCCTCATGTTCTTTTTTAGAGACTAAGTATCGAGCAATTGCCACTATTATTCATGAGGTTCAATGGTTAACTTATCTGCTAGATAAGATGCTGGTCTCTCGTATAGATCTAGCTCTACGTTATTTTATAATAAGTTTGTCATATATATTGCAGAGGACCCTGTTTTTCATGTAAAGAACAAATACATTGAGGTGATTGCTATGTGATCCGAGAAAAATTGCAATTAGGTCTTGTCAAACTATTTCATATGCGCACAGAACATCAACTTGCAGATTTGTTGACCAATAGTCTCATAATTCAACATTTTGAATATGAATTTCTAAGTTTGAACTAATGTATGTGTTTAGTCGAGCTTGCATGAATGTATCAAGAGAGGATCCAACTCCACGAGATAAGGGTATAAGTTTGCCAACACAAGCAGGAGTGAAGCCGCGCACGCACTAAACCCATAGTGATAGTTTTGTGATTTCTTTTTTTTTTGTCAATTAAATTGTGGGAGAAATTGTTTCCACAATTCTGGTTATTGGAGGGGCTTTGGGAACTCGAACCTCCTACCTCATACTTAAGGCCTGACTCCCTATCCGTCAAGTCACACACGTGGTGATATAGTTTTGTGATTTCGCACAAACGCGAGCTCACACAGTGTGTAACATGGCAATTTCTGAGTATAAAAGTAGCTAATGACTAGAGAGTTATTAGTTAGTTAATTATTCATTTCTAAATAATTTTAACTCGTTCGAACTTTTTTTTTGTCTTCTTCTTTTTGTTGGAACATCAAATTTTTTAATGGATAGAATATTGTTTCGCCCGCACATAAATGTACCAACCACAGTGCTGAATAAATAATGTAATGTTGTAAACTCAGCGAAAGAATTGATTTACCACAAACTCATGGGTCTCCTCATCTATTAATTAGAAGTAGTCTGGAAGGGACAAACATTCAGTGAACCTTGCATAGAAATGAATTTACCCCGCCCATTAATTAAGTATTAAAGTACAGGGTTACTGTTGAGGAAAAACCTATAAAATTCACCTCATAAAGTTGGCATCAAATTGTTATATTCTTCCGAGAAATGAGTCCATCTTTTTAGTAGAAATCACGGCAAAAGCAATATCTTCTAATTAATTAAATCAAAAGTAGATTTGCACCCGTCGTTATTTACTTTTTTTTCTCATGCGTAAAATTTGATATTCATTTAGCTTATAAAACTATTAAGAATATATCAACTTCTTTTGCCCTAGGATAATTTAATTTACTTTCAAACTAAATAATAAAATATAAAAATACACCATTAAATAGTAATTTTAAATAAGACCCAATAATTATAATCGACATTTTTTTCTTAAAACTCCTCTGTTTAATTCTAAATAAGAACTGATATCTTATGTTAAATATGACCTGATATTATTTTAAACTCTCCGGACCACGTAATTTGGTCAAGAAAACCTACATGTACGTATTTTTTGTATAAAGCATGTACATCATCATCACTATACTGTTGAAATTTGAGAATTTAACTTATGTGAATATATATTCTTCAAACCAAACAAATTCAGCCGACGTAATTAAAGATGAATTGATTAGCTCATCACGTGAAAACCAGCTTTAATAATGTTCTTTTGGCTACAGCGAGGCTTCAGCTAATCCACGTTAGCGGCTAGTCCATTTAATATACATGGGCTATTAAATAATGAATTGTAGACCCATTGAATTAATTTGTCGTGCTTTTTGCAAGGCTAATGATGGAATAATATGCTGTGCACAACCATTATAATTTGTAAATTTGAAGATAATTGTGTACACATATAATTTTTTATATCGAACTGTTACGATTTTGTGAAGCAATATTTTATAACTGACTTTCGTAATTCATTTTTCAAATTATGTTAAAAATCAATGTTGCAATTATTACCTATTAGTATCGGAAAAATTGCCGTCAAATAGACTTTGTCTCATAAAAACTCATTACTTGTATTAATTTCTGGAAACCTAATGGCCTAAAGATATAGATGGGGCTACTGTGAGAAAAGCTGCGCCCTTTACTCCTGACATGCCTCACTTTATACAACAAATGATGCATCAATATCTTGTGTATACCCTTTTCTTCTTTTACTATTCCAAAAAGATTGTAGAGGTTTTTTTCATTAAGAAAGATGGCAAAGCTTTTCTTTCCCCTATAGATCTTTCTGAATCGATTATTGGTGTGCCAATTGAGACAACATGATTGGGACATTTGATGGATATTCTTTAATTTTTGAGTTTTTTATTTATTTCAATATCACAATTCCATTAAGAATGATTGATAGACTGACTATTGTATATTTGAGTTTAACATTTTTATGATAAGTAAAAATTTATTAAGAAAACGTAATAGCAAAAAACAAAGACAAAAAAACCCTAATGAAATCTACCGAAACCTGTCCAATCCCTCGAGGTTCTATACCGCCCTACTTTTTAACTGATACCACTTGAATCTCCGAGAGCTTACTCACTTTATTGAAGAGAATATCATATTAGTAAAAAATAAATGGATTAGATAAATTTATATGTGAGGATAATTTATTTGTCCATCATTTTAATTTATTTTAGTAAAATTCAGAGATTCAAACATGATATCATAATGAATTGATACCAAATTTATTGTAAATTTTTTGACCCATTGTACACACATGATTTCTATTTGAAAATACGAGAGATATGAAACATATACAAACTTCAGTTCAGTAAACTTCGTTTGAAGAGCATGTTAGTGAGAATACCACATCGGAAAGAATAAGTAGTTTAGACAAGTTTATAAGTGTGGATGATCCACAAATATATTGTCTTAAAAGTTTTGAGTTGGAAATAGAAAGTCTAACACGAGATGAGAACGGGTTAATTCCGAACCCATTCACGCCCATAATCTGTTATGCACTTATGACCCCATTTTAAAGTACGATAGGTGGTGAAGACGATGAAAACTTTAGTCCGGTGAAATTCATTTGAGTGGCATGTTGAAAAGAATACCATACCGAAAAAATAAGTGGGCCAGGTAAGTTTATAAGCGTGGATATTCTACCTATCAATTGTCTTTAAGATTTTAGGTTTGATATAAAAATTCTAACATCGTATTAAAGTGAGTTGATCTAGAGCCTATTGTGAAACCCATGGCCCGTTGTGCACATATGACTCCCATTTGAAAGCACGAGACACAAGGAAGTTCGTGTAAACTTCAACCTGATGTGGATTTTGTTTGAGGGAGTGTGTTGATAATATAAACATATGGGATAAACAAGTTCATTCAACACTTGTACCTGCACCAAAGTTGGTTGGTAGCTAGCATAACTCCTGATATGAGTCAAAGGGGCCCAATTTAGCTTCAAGGGTGGATCTGGGGCCGTCCGGCTTAATCATAATAAATGGGTAGATGGCCCAAAGTGTAGAAAAATGGAACCTAATCATTGAGACAAAAGTCCCTTCAGGAGTTGGCACCCACTCTTGAAGGGCCACATCACATGTCATGATGAGAGTGCCTATACCCTGTCTTAATTACTAATAGTGCATGCTGGATCTCATTTTTGTCAAGATTGGTCATACCCTCCTCTACTCCTATCAAATGTTATCTTATATTTACGTGCACTAAACTTATTAATGTGATCTCGTATTAGATAAAACTTCATATGGTGTCAAAATTCTCCTTATTCGCGTTGGCATGCATCATATCTAATAACCAAAGTTTGTCTAATTAGTCACGAGTTTATATCTTTCAAAAGAACTTCTTAAATTTGAACAGTGTGAGAATAGAGTCATAATCCGATACTAAAAAATTACAACTTGGGTTACAAGATATTAGTGTTCTACGTCTCACATGCTACATACACCAAATCTATACTACTTTTACTACAGAAGTTAGAGAAATAAAATAGGGTCAATTAGTAGTAACATTGACAGGGCTTAAAGTGGTGACAGATCAGACAGTAGTTCATCAACCAGATAAGTGAATATGTCATTCTCAATATCTATACCCTCTTCAAATGCTTCCTGGTTGAAGTCAATCCATTTCCCGAACTGTGAGCTCATGTCCTTGTCAACTATCTCATCCACCACCAAGCTTTCCATGCTTCTCCAACGGTGGATCTCGTTGTACAATTTCTCGGCTGCCCATCCTTCCCGTTGAAACGACGTCCATAACCTGGACCAGGCATTGCACCCGCCAAGAGAGACTCGTGTGCACGCCGAGTCTAGCCACTCGATGGCGCAGTCGAATAGCAATTTCCGCTCGAGCTTTGAGTATTCCACTGCATCAATTCCCGGATTGTTCACCCGGTTCTCCAACCAATCGAAGATATGATATTCCATGACTTTAGAAGTTCGGCCACTTGCAAATTCCTCTAGAATGAGGTGTGCATTGCTGAGCATACCATTCAAGTAGTTCATTTCAGATTCCCTGGAGTCCTCTTCGGCATAAGCACAAGCTTCAGCCAGGGGACTTATCCCTACATCTATCGCAGATATCAATGAGACTGGATCAGATGCTTCTGTCTCGTCCATGTCAAGACTTTCAACGTCGGATATTGCATTGTGAAGCTCTTGTGCCACGGACGATAGCTTAAAATCTGAAATGGAAAAAGAAGGAGAGTACCAAGTAATCATCAAACCAAGAACATTCCTCAAATAACTAGCCACATTCTAGCAGATTCGGAAAGATCTTAATGGTTTAGCTGACCAAAATATAAATCTTTAAGTTGAAAGAGATCCTTCCTTACTTTGTGCTTTCAAACAATTTCGACTCTTGTACAAAGGTTCAAGAACTGAAACTGGACTGGGACCTAAACATTCTTTTCCAGCTTCGCTGTAACTGCTGCAGCTGCTCTGCTCTTCCGTCTCTTCGGATTCTGTTTGCTGAAATCATTCCGAATGTGTCAGTTCTTAAGATTGGAAAACAAAGAATGCAATAAATGGTAGTGCACCTACGGAAGTAACATAGTAAATATACCTCCCACTTTTGAGGTGCGGAACCGCTGGAAGTCATAAGTTGAAAGCATTCTGATTCACCCGATGGTTCCGAAGTACTTGCATCTGGACTTGACTGAAACAACCTCCTGGTTTTTGAGATGTCTGGTGACAATGAAGATATTGGATCATGAGCATTTGCAGAAGTCTTCTCTCTGATGAAACTATAATTCGATGACTGTACTATCTCAGTAAATTCCTTTAATTTCTTCTCTAGAAGAGAGCCAAAAGCATCAGCACCAACAATATTTCCGGCGGGCGAAGACAACAAGTTCTCGAAGCGCGTCTCTTGACCACCTAATAATTCAAGAGAAGGATTGAAGGAGGAAAGAGAACTAGGCTTGGTCTTAATAGGAGATGAAAAGGTGAAAGAAACAACATCGGCGCCATTCTTCACATCACGGTGAGGCATATCGTTGAAACCGTCCATTGAAACAGTCCATTTGATAGCCCTTCCATCTCTGTTAAATGACACAATGCCAGAAGATACACTGTTCAATTTCTCTTTGCTGGAACCGGCCACGATTTTTTTCGACCCCACTTCAGGCCTATACGAGTTCTTGTTCATCCTCTGAACAGGAACACCAGAACCATTCGAGGTTTGAAGTTTCCTGACCTGCTGATTACATGCTGGTTGCTTTGAAGTCGAAACATCATTTTGTTTCTGGTTATTTTGCTTCCGGACATTAGCATTGTTTCTTCCAGTTGTTCTTTTTGCTAATGACTTCTCACTGACAGGCGGTCTCGTAGAGATCGCGTTAGATTTAACCTCGTTCTGTTTTCTTGAAGGTGACCCCTCTCTTCTCTGTTTACTGGCCTTGGATGCGGTGGCTGTTGAAGCTAAAACTCCCTTTCTCCTTGCTCCGTCAGACGTTCCTTTAGGAGAAGACACAGGAACCCTGTTCGAGCGCACACTATCAGAGCCATTCAAACTCTGATGTTGTCTTCCTTGATTGGAACAAAGAATGCTCTTTCTATGAGCAACTGATGTTGCGTGTGCCGCTTCCATCTTTTGCTTCAAATCCCGAATTCTCACTGAGGCTGAGGATGTAATAGATGGCATCTTGCTGTTAGTTGCCCTTGGACTCGCCTCCATGATGTTCGCTGCTGCCTCCATAACTTGAGCCACATTCTCTCTTGTCATCAATCCAGGTTTTCGGATAGGAGACAACAGCTTGTGATGGGTGATGGGAATGGTTTTGGCCGACTTTGAGGGCAGCATTTCCAATTGAAACCTCTTGATAGGCCGACTTTGCAACTTATGAGGCCCAGGTTTCATACATTCCCAAGAACAGGGATCTTGCCTACTGTAAACATCTTGGAAGGCCATCGGGTTATTATCACTCCTCGAGTGAGGGACAGCTGAATCATAGGGAGATGGTTTGAGAAACTGAGAGTTCGAAAGTAATGTGGCAGATGGCTCGCGAATACTTGAGGTGGGCAATGAATCCAAACCCATCAGTCTAGCAACTGCCCCGGGAGGTCTAGAAGCATAACATCCCTCATCACTAGTAACCGAAGAAGCACAGCTATAGTCGTTCGCCTCCATCTGGATTCCACCCGAAAATTAAATCATTCCCACTTGAGTTACAAGACTTCCATAATGTAGGATTTATTTGCCAGAACAAAGTGACCAAGAATAGAACTCACCGCAACATAACGTGACTTGCTCCTACTTTCGCCTTTATCGATTCCTTCAACAGATCTATCTGTTACAACAACATGAAAAGACATCAGATAACCTGTTAATCGGCACCCAAGTCGAATGTAGAGTATGCACATTCATGAGTTTACCCAGGGACTCGGAATTGTTCGCAAATAGTTTCTTCCTCGACTTCCCATTCCACTCAAACAAGTTGAAGAAGCTCCCCTTGAACCGCTTTCTCTCGGCCTCCATTTGATCTACCAGCAATTAGACTGCAATAACATACCACAAAATCCGAAAGAGAAATAAAAACCAAGTCTTTACAAGCCATCGTTCACTTCATAAGCACAAAAACATATACCCTAATTGGCTAATCTGCATTGCCCTTGTCGCTTCTAGTGGAATTCACCTCAACAATTTATCAAGGAAAACTCACTACCTCATGTAAACAAATTACTTGAACTTCAAATAAAAAAATAAGTCCAAACAGAGACCTAAAATAGTAACATGAAGGTTATTAATCAATATAGATAGGTCTATCAAATCCAAGCACCTACCTACACCATATAGTAAGCTGAAAACCCACATTACAAAAACAAGCAAACCTTCAAAATGAACTTGTTAGGGAGTTGCAAATAGGAAAAGAGAGAGACAACCCAAAAAAGCTTGAATCTTTTGCAAGAAATTTCTCACCTTTAATGACTTTTAAAAATGCAGTACCAAAAAGTATCTTTTTTTCTCCTTCAAAATAGAGTGTGTGAACCATCCAAATCTTTGGAGGGTACCCAGAAATCAACAAGCTAAAATGGGTGAGCTCTGAAACTGTTGGAGAGGCTCATCTTCCAACCATTTTGAAGCTCATGGATTGGGATTGTGCATAAATTAAATGATTTAAAAAAAAAAATAGGAGAAGATAAAAGGGAGGGGGGGAAGTCACATTGGCTTGTTCAGAGTGATTTTGAGTTTTTTTTTTTTTTGGTCAAGGATTTTGAGGTTCTAAGGGAAAGAGAAACAGTGTCTGTCCAATAAGCATAGATGTCTGAACTAATGTGTCAGTCAAAACTCAACCAATCTCGTGGGAGAGAGAGAGAGAGAGAGTTGCTTTTATTTTCAGCAATAAACTAATGGGGATGAATCAATTAATATAAAAGACTAGGATCAACCATTAAAAAATATTTTAATTTAATTAAATATCAAAGTTTAAACTTTTGAAGGACAATAATTCAATAAAAATAAATTATGTGTTTCAAAATATTAACTGATTCAAATCTGAATTATTTGGATATCAATTATGATAAACAAAATTGGGGGATGAGAGGGTCGTCATATGGAAATAAATAGATAAATAAGTAGCTCGCAGTATATTTTTCGAGGTAATAAGTAGCTTAGAGTCCAGCCATTAGCTTATGCTTTGTGGCTTTTTATGTTTATTACTTATTAGGTTTGAGAAATCATTCTAAATCTCTCTTTCACTCTTGTATTCATTCTTTATTCATTTCCTGCTATTTGAGTCAGTCGAATATACTTATACAATATTTTTTAAGTATGTTTCACCCGACAAATTTTTAAAACCATTTCTCAACAATAATTGTGTCCAACTATTAGATATTTGAATATACACTAAATTAAATAATTTATACATTATCTGGATCGCACGACGACAAACGATAATAAACTTTTATCATAAATGATATTTCAAAATTTTAAATTTCAGAAGAATTATGGCCTAACAGTAATTGCTAAGTGTTTTTCATCCTCGTGAATTTTGGGGTACTGAGAAATGTCGAAGTATTTTATTCTATGCAGGGGAGGGGAAGGGAAGGGAGGCAGGATGAGGCCCGAGGGTCCACCGTCCATAATCCATTTGTGAATGGTCAATTTTTTTTTTTATAAAAAACATTTAAGAAAAATCTAAATTCGATAAATATCAAATTTTAAATTAAGACCATAGTTCTTTCTTGATATATTTCACGCATTCATTAAATTTTAATCCGAAATTTCAATAAATAATCATGGTTTCTTACGAGAGTAACTAAATCCATATTTGCGTGGGTAAACCACCAGTTTCGGAGTCCCCAACACCGCACTTCTCCGATGCTGCCACGTGGTGGGAAAGTGATTTTGTTTCAGTGCTCAATTTCTATTAAGAAAAGTAAGGGCTCGATTTCCGGCAAAAGTTAATAATCTTTGCCTAATTATTCTTAGCGGTAAAAAACGTAGACAATTTTATCTGGATAAAGTCTTGCTTTTCATCCTTACGAGACCAAACATTTTAAATAGGGTTCAATACACTTGAGTACGTTGCTTTATAAGAAATATACACTTTGAATTTTGTGTTTTAAAAATACATAAAAGAGTACCTGTGTTTGTTTATCTTCGGCCATATGTATTTTGGTTGAATCCAACTTTCTGATGGCCGGAGCTGACATGGCAATAATACGAAGGTGACGTGGCAAGATTTATTCCAAAACTAATTCAAAAATTATGATACATTTTGCAAACTAACCTTATTTCCTTGAAAAAATTAGTTGTTTTATTCATTTCATTATTCCTCGACTTCATCTTCTCCAAGCATGGCCACTTGTTGACTCTTCCATCTTCTCCAAGTTTAGGCTACTTTATGAATCTTCTACCTTCTTTCATAAATCTATTGAGCTGGTCCATTAACTTTATAAATACTAATAATTCCTTAACGTAATGTGTTGTAGGTACACGTGTTTTCTCTTTCGATAATTTTATCCCAACTTGGCCACGTCAGCAGCATCTTATTGCCATGTCAGCTCCGATCAAAACTCACGTGGCCGGAAATAAACACATGACACTATTTTGGGATTTTTATATCATGATTCATGGGTGTAAATTGTCTAGCTTTTGTAACGCATAATACTTAATGGTACTAAAATGTATTTAACCTTTTAAATAATGCGTGCACGGAAAAAAAAACCAAGTCTGTGTTTTCTTTTTCTTGAGATTCTATAGCGTCATCATATCATATCATGTGTCTTTTTTAACCTTTTGATGTATGATTTTTCTCTCTCCCGAATTTTTTTGTTTCCCCACTAAAAGTGGAAAAAAATTGTGTACCACTAATGGCCCCAACAGTCAATAGGATTCTGCGGATTGACTATTCATTTGGTCCAAAAAACCATTTTAATGAATTATTCTTAAAAATACTCGACTAATACCGTACTTTTTGCATTGATAATTAAATTGTAATTATCATGAGTTATTTTTGCCAAAATAACAAGTATTTACACCCGCAATGTATTTAAAAGTCGTCCTTAAATAGTGTACTCTGTAAACAGATGTTGCCTAAAGAAAAAACTCATGTTAATACATCAATGATTTAATTCTAAATAAGTGTGACACGACCCTCCCTCTTTTGTCTAAACCAAAGTCGTCCCAATCTCCCCCTTATGTAGCCCATTAGAACAATTGGCAGCTTGTACTGTATGAACACTTATGTCCATACTACGAGTGGGCGACTGATTTTTTTTTGAGGGAAAGTGGCGCAAAGCCTATATATAAAAGTCAAGTTACATCAAAGACAAAGATAATACAAGCAAATCGAACAAGACTCGAAACATGACCGAAGCTTGCAATGTGGCACAGGGTGGAGTCGAAGGGCGATCGATCTGACACGAATGTCAACGATCGAGGCGGGGATCTACCGAAACTAAGTTCGGCAATAAAACTCACGACAAAGTCGAGAGGACAACTGAGAATTAACTCAGCAGAATGACAAGGCCGACGTAAATCGACCGAGGCAAGATTCTCCACACGCAAGCAACAGACACGCAACGAGATCCTATCGGAGCTCAAAACTAAGCAACATTGACTCAAAAGAAAGCAACAGAAATTACACCGAAATAACACGAGACCGCAAAACAGGGAAGTCTCGGAGCAACAAGCAAAACACAAACAAAAATGAAAGACACAACCGAATCTCAGCCGACCCAAACAACCCAAAGCCAACTTGAAAAGCGAACCCGAAACCCAGCCAACCCAAACAACCCAAAGCCAAGCAGACCCGAATCCCAGCTGAATCCAAGCCGAATCCCAGCCAAAACCAAGCCAATCCGAAGCCCCGTCAACTCCCAACCGAACCTGCAACAACCAAAGAAAAACAAGCAAAACCCGACGATGACGAAGGCAGACTCCTAAAGCTCCGACGTCGGCTGACGACAAGCCATCGGACGGAGCCGAGGCCAGCGTGAAGGACGATGACGACGGTAAGGACTGGACGGCATAGAGCACGGACGTCGAGGGGCGGAGGGCTGAGCAGGACATCAAGGAGTGACGGAGAGGGCTGGACCGCATGGACGACGAGGGGCAGAGGGCAACTAGAGCACGGACGACAATGGGATGACGGAGGAAACTCGGGCTCGGGCCTGCTGGATCACTGACGACGGTGGGAAGACTGAGGAAGCACGGACGCGGGCCGGCGGATATGAACAGAAGCTGTGGAAGGCGGAGACGACGACAGAGGTGGAGAGGCGGCTGACGACGGAGCTGATGGAGAGGGGCAGTCGGACGGCGGGTATGGACAGAGGAAGA
Source organism: Hypericum perforatum (assembly GCA_012979155.1). Taxonomy (NCBI): domain Eukaryota; kingdom Viridiplantae; phylum Streptophyta; class Magnoliopsida; order Malpighiales; family Hypericaceae; genus Hypericum; species Hypericum perforatum. The sequence continues at coordinate 69,187 of SOPF01029170.1, forward strand.
TGGCTGGACGACGGCGGTGAAAGAGGGAAGCTCCACAACGAAGAGGCTGGGAAATGGAGAAAAATGGAGAAGGAGGAGAAGGAAAGGGAAAGATTAGAGGGTATAAAACCCTAGAATATGCTCCACCAAGGGAGAGATTTTTTGGTAGAAGGAGATATAGAGGAAGGAGGAGGGAGGTGAAAGATGGAGGAGGGAGGCAGAGGCGGTGGAAGGAAAGTGAAGGAAAGGATGAAAAATTGGGATATTTTCACATATCCCAAGTCAGAGCAAAAAGGGGTGGGAGTCGACTATCATTTGTAAATTTAAATTCAAAGTGGGCGACTGATTGAAGAACAATGAATAAGTTTCGGCCAATATATGACAAAAGCTTAAAAGCAAATATTGGTGTGTGTGTGTGTCTATATATACACACACACATATATAAAGCCCACATGCCAACGTTATTGGGTCGTTGACATGTTATTGTCATCCCCAACTTTTTAATTATGCGCCGAAAATTAAGATATTGAATTTGTTAATCAGAATATCTGGACGACGATTACAGACATGTGCGTTTTGTCAGGTTATCCCCTTCACTAATATTGGCTTATATTATTATATTTAAGAAGGTTAGGCCTATAATATACATTATTTTAGGGAAGGCCTATATTAATTTAGATGTTTAGATCTTAGATCTTCCGTTTGACTGTAGCCGGCAATGTCGTATGTAAGTGGTTGGCCATTTCGCTGCCTGAACCATCTGATTCTTTGATCTGTATCTCTAAAAATCATTTTTAGTAGGTTTTAAATAATGTCGTTAATAAAATATATTCACTGAAAACCTTTTCAACTAAATCATTTAATTCGCTCTCGTTTTTTTTTCCTCCTAACCGCCGTTTCACTGGTTATTGTACCTCGAGGTCACATGACCATAGCCAAAGCCTCCTTTAATGTTCTGATCTTCCATAAATTTCCTGTGTTCAGCTGAGTGGGTCAACATCGTCGCAAATTTTACAACTTGCAATCTGGAATTGCAGATCCAAGCAAAAAAGAAGCTTCGTGAACGCCAATTTACTTGATCACATGAACCAATCAAAGAGTAACTGGAGCCACGTCAAAAGAAAACAAAAGCAGGAAATATTTTAAGTTTCTGATATAGATAAGCTTAAGAACCCTTAAGACAGTTATCGCATGGATTAGCCCCAAACTTGCAGTCTTTTTTATCATAGGACTCCCCGAAGTGTCGGAGCAGGGCTTGTCGTCGACATTCAACCTTTTATTGACAAGATACCAAACAAAATGCATTCAGATATTGATCTTACGTGTGTTGTCTGAAGAGCCTAGTTTCAGAATTACCACTTAATGATGCAATTTTGCTTACCTGAAGTTCACAGTACTGCTGCATCTGACGAGCTTGGTCCATTGCCAATTTAAAGCTCTCCTTCTTACGTCCTTGGCCGTTCCTCAACATGCACACTACCCGACTGAAATCCTTTTTCTGGTATAGAGCAATGCATACAGCAGGAAGGTTATCTCTGCCTGCCCTTCCCGACTCTTGATAATAGCTTTCGATCGACTTTGACATGGTATTATGAACCACAAACCGCTGCAACCATGTAGAAAAGGTAAAAGATTTGTGGTTGAAGTCAATGAGTTAAAAGATGGATTTGTCAAACTAAGTACTAGAATATCGATACTCACAACATCTGCTTTGTCGATCCCCATCCCGAAAGCAATAGTGGCGCAGACGACTTGGACCTTCCCACTATGCCATTTCTGCTGAACATCAACTCTTTGGCGAGCAGCCAGGCCAGCATGATAGTACGCTGTCTTGATCTTAAATTTCGCATTCAAACTGTCTGAAACCTCAGCGCATTCATTCTTTGAGAGGCAATACACTATTCCACACTGATTATTGAAGCGTTTACTCAGAAGTTCTCCGAGCTGCTTCAGCGGGATTTTGGTCTTTCCAATCACTTCATACTTCAGGTTCGGCCTGTCGAAGCTTGTCTCAAGAACTAAAGCACGTGGAATTCTTAATGTTTTCAAGATGTCCTGTTGGGAGATGCATTGTCAAGCTTGTTACTAAACTTACTATCCCCAAGGCACAAGAAAAGTACTAAAGGAGAGTAAAACAGGCCACGAAGTTTACCTCACGGACGGAGCTGGTTGCGGTCGCAGTTAATGCCATGATGGAAACATTTGGAAAGTGCTGCTTCAAACATCTCAGCTCCCTGTAGTCTGGACGAAAATCATGTCCCCACTGACTGCAAAGCCATATAAAGAAATAGGAATACAAACAAGTCATCACCTGTAGGCCCTCTCCCGGCTGGACATTAGTAATTACAGGTTCAAATCTCTGGAAAACTATGATATTGGTATTTGTTCGGATTCGGACTCGGACACAAAAATATGAATGAAGGAAAGTGCAGAAATAATATGTTTCTGCTTTGACTTGGACCCAACTTCAATAATCTCTTAATAAGCACATCTAGTCATGTTACTGGTGATAGCTTCGTGTCTCACGTTATGACATAAAATTTCCCGAAATATCTCTCTGACTCGGTGAAAAGCAATAATTAAGACAACGATCAGGAGAGAACGTATCGCAGCATCAGATAAAGGAGAGAGGACAGAGAACCTCACACAATGTGCTTCGTCAACAACAAAGCCTCCTAAGAGTCCCTGTAATTACATGGATTATTTATGTTCAGTCCTTCATGAAAACAGATGATTACGATAAACACAATGATCCAGCTGATGATAAACCTAACCTTCTGATGTAGACGCTTCAGCAAGTCCATAAATCCTTGGTTTCCAGCAATCCTTTCAGGAGTTACGTACAGTAGCTTACATGACGGCTTATCTTTCCTAGGAGAAACACGGCGAGGCAAAAAAGTTTAAAAGGAAACTAGTCCGATGCAATCAAAACAAGATATTAAACTACAGACAAGAAGTACCTCAGCTCTTGGAAAACAGCAGCAGTTTGACTAGCAGTTTGCTGAGAGTTCAAGAAAGTTGCAGGTACCCCGAACTTGAGATTGAGTGTGAAAATCTGGTCCTGAATGAGGGATAGCAAGGGCGAGATGACCACTGTGACCCCTGGCTTCAGCATTGCTGGTAGCTGCCACAACAAGTCCACATCAACAGAATTTAAGTTTAACAACAACCAGAATCGAAGAGCAGAAACCGGACAAGGATTACCTGGTAGCACAAGCTTTTGCCACCACCTGTAGGCATGAGAACGAAGCAGTCCCTGTGGTCGACAGATGCCTTGCACGCCTGGTGCTGCAGCGGACGGAACCTCCTATTCCCAAAAATCACCACATTGGCCAACTCAAAGTCATCCAATCCCTGCAGCTCCTCGTAACTAAGAATCTCCGCCTTCGAGACCTTGTCCGTAACACAATGGTGCGGCGAGGACTGGAATGTTGTGGACGATGATGCAATCGAACCTCTCCCAATCGCAGGACTTCCAAGATCCTAAATTACCACAGCAGCAATTCTCATCACATCACATCACATCACATCACACATCCGTACCTACCTAACTAACTAACTAAACGATTAACCAGTAGAATTTTGGCTTACGGCTCGTTCCTCGTTGGAGTCCAAGTCCACGAACATGCTGCTCCGCGTCTTCTTCTTCTTCTTAGGCTGGGGCGAGTCGTCGCTAACGTCAATGAAGTCGCTGCTCCCGAGGACGTCATTGAGGGCCCCGCAGGCCTCTGATTCGACGTTGTCTCCGGCGAAGCCCCAGTCCTCGGAGTCCGGCATCGACTCCGCCAGCGCCGCCAGGAAGTCATCCCCGCAGAGGTCCACCGTCACGAATCCCCGCCCGTCCTCCCCTGCGCAATTACGAGATTGCCCCCGCCTTACATCGCCGTAAAATAGGAAATCGAGGAAAAGAAAACGAACGAGAGAGTGTACCGTAGAGGGAGAAGAAACGGTGGAGGCATTTCTGGGCGGATTCGAGGTCGAAGCCGAATTCCAGAGCTAGGTTTAGGAACCGCTCACTCTCTGCTTCCATTCTCTCTCCCCCTCTCTCTCTCTCTCTCTCTCTCCCTCTCCAGGTCAAAACGGAGGCAAACGGAATTTTCCCGCGCTAAATTTCATTGGAGAAAAACCGCCGGCGGTCAAACCTCGAAACGATGCGTTTTGTTAATTTTGTCGTTTTATATCTATCAAATTTCAACATAAATTGAAAAGGTATGTAATTTAAAATTATATGAAATTATGTTTTTACATGAAAATTATAATGTTTTTGCGAAAAAGTATAAACCCCATCGGTAAAAGACAAAAGGAAACATAATACAGGCCTCTGAAAATTAAATTTCCAGGCCGTGGGCCATACCCAAGCCCGTACTCGTTAACGCGTCTTGGGTCGCTCATGATCCATGCATATGAATACTATCTATCAGGAATCTGAGAACCTGGAGGTTGACCCAGAATTTGATATGAACTTTGAGTTAAATAGTTTGACTAGTACAATTGTTGGTTGGATTAAAATTTTTTTCTTCTATTTTTTATAATTTTTTGAAATATATATATGTATATTGGTAAATAATTTATGTAATAAATCAATAATAACACAATGTAAAAAAATTAACATATAAACATACTATTTTTTATAAAATGTACTAAATAAAATACAAATGGGTAGTCTCGATTCAAAGATAAAATCATAAATTAGTAAATATTTTCCGAGCGAACCCCGAAACGATGCGTTTTGTTAATTTTGTCGTTTTATAACTATCGAATTTCAACATAAATTGAAAAGGTATGTAATTTAAAATTATATGTTTTTAGTTTTTTCATGAATGTTTATAAAATTTTGCGAAAAAGTATAAACACCATCGGTAAAAGACAAAAGGAAACATAATACAGGCCTCTGAAAATAAAATTTCCAGGCCGTGGGCCATACCCAAGCCCGTACTCGTTAACGCGTCCTTGGGTCATTGTTGGTCATTTTCATATATATCGACATCAAATAGTACAATGATATAACTATATTACTTGAAAATTACATTGTAAATTCCTCGATCTAAGGTCAAATTCAAATACCAACCCACTCTTGAAAGTGTTGACGGATACCATGATTAAGAAGCTCATTATTATATCTCAATCATACATGTGTTTCTATATATTATAGTGTTACCGTTTTATCTCTAAATGGAGTGTTGTGTCTCAACCGTTTATTTCATTTTATTATTGTTATTATTATCATCATCGGCGTATATGATGTTTATATGATTCGTGTTATCTATCCTAACATGTATCTGCTATCTGTTATTTTGTAAAAAAATTCATTTAGTTACAATTATGTGATAATTTTTCTCGGATTTTAGGTGATAAGATTTTATCAGGACCGGTTATAGCAACTTTAATATCATACTAAGTATACTTATATATTCTATAAAATTTTATTACACATATTCAAAAAAAATTGGGAGTCTGAATCGTAATTCAAATAAAATTAAGGAATCTGAATCTTTTAAATGGTATGATTCTAGAAAGAAGAAAATACAGTTACGATATAACAGTATTCAACTATTTGACATTAAATGAGCACTAACCATCTTTTAAATGGTATGATTCTAGAAAGAAGAAAATACAGTTAATATCTTCTTTTCCAATAGAATAAATAATTTGACATTAAATGAGCACTAACCATCTTCAGATCAAAAGCCACGAGTTCATTTATTTGAAGAACATTTTCTGCATCCTTAATGTTATTCCACAAGTTTAGCGATATACATCCTCCAATATAGTCAACTTTTTTAACATCGGAGAAATTAATATGTTCGACATATTCAACTTGACAATTTTGAATCATATGGGTTATGGGCTCATTCACCAACTCTTCAACCTCAAAAAGTTCACAATTATCCTCATGCTCAATGGAAAGAAGAAGATCACGACTTAACAAAATCGATGTTTCATCAAATACTCTTTAAAAAAAAAACAAAGTTATATCATTTTCCTCAATAAATCTCTATCAAACAAATCACCACTAAAGTGACCAAATTCTTCAAATATTAAAGTCTGTGCAACATTGCTAAATTTAAAGCTTCGGTTCAATAATTTTGACTTCAATAACAGGTCGCGTAGCCTGCTGTTCTCTTCAACTTTATAATTACCCAGCTTACTCAATTATTGTTATAAACTTATTATTATACCTTGCATTTCATAATAACCTCCAAGAAAGCAATTCTATCAATATTAGTCATTTTACAAACTTTTTAAACTGATATCAACTTGTAATTTTACCACAAAACCAAGTTTTGAATAAGTCCGTCAATCTTTTATAGATTAACCAAATATCCATAAATATTTGTAAATTACCAAATAGTCCTTAACATTCACTCAATTTCACAATTAGCTCCAAAATCTCAATTCTTCGAAATTTCTAATTGAAGCAGACAGTAACCCTAACTTATGCAAAAAGGGAAGATCAAACCAGACCACCACCAAAGTGGCAATGACTGACGATAAGGGCATACTTCGACGACAGATGGGGCAACGAGATGGGAGGCGAAAGTGACATTGGGTATTTCTTAGGAACCCTCGGTCATGTTTCTGAGTCTTGGACATCGAGATCTGTTTCTCGACGAGGAGGTCTCTAGTGAGTGGTCGAACTGAGAACAGTTAGACGAGGATAAAAGGTCGAGGTCGTCGAGTCTGAGACGACGTGGGACGCCATTTTTAAATGTGATAATTATTGTGTTAAAATTACTTGAACTCAATTTTTTATGATTATAACATTCAATTATCGCTTGATTTAAGTAGTTGGTGCATATATTGTCTAATAATTTTTTTTGTAAGTATAGTGATTGTAATAAACAACTGATATGTACAAGCACAAAGGGCAATAAGCTAATCCCCGTGTGTGCTAAAGAAGCATACAAAAGAAGCTCCTGGTGGCCGTAAATTCGACCAACGAAGTAAATCGTGTAATGTATAATAGTTAGAGCTAAACTAAGCATCTTAGTTTATATAGAAGATATTATATTTACAAAACAAAGCACGTCGTTGCTTAATATTCATGACGGAAATAGTTAAATATATAAATGTCTAATAGTAGGTTACTTTTACGGATTAATTGCAATCTATGAACTTGACTTGACGATATATTAATTTTTCTTATCAACCTGCTGCAAAGTCACGTAGCAATGCATGTATTATTTTTATCGAAATACCACTCTCTCTATCTATATAATATATATATATAATATATATATATATATATATAATAAGTAATTAGTATACACGAAACCTGAGGGTTCCTAGAAGTTTCATGTTCATGGAATTTTCCAGGAAGTTAAATATCCTAGGAAAGAAATAAAATTACGAAGAAACGACTCAGAAATTCACAGACGACAAGACCAATTTTATTCAACCAGCTACGCATAAATTGACAAAATTGTCACACATTGTGGCTTGGCATGATACCTGTACCGTACCAGCTTAAAATAATTAAATTACAAATAAGAAAAAACTGGATTCAAATGGCGTCGTAGTCGCACAAAGTGAACTTTCTTTATTTTTATTCTTATAGTTTTTCGATTTAACTCAAAACTTTAAATGTGCTTATAAATATATCGTAATTTTGTTGCCAGTAACAACGGATGCGTAATTTTTCTCACAGTTGTATACGAGTCTATCAAATTCATTATTGACAGTATAGTAATTTCAATGGACTGAAAAAATAATTAAATTAAATATCTACCATTCCAACAAATTTTCCGTATAATGTACTGCTTGTGATCTTACATGACGTGGCATGAAAAACACGTTTGGATTCTCTGTGCCCTTTTCACACAAAGGGGCACTCTCGTTACGAACATTGGCCCGACATCGACCGCGACATTCCCAATGGCACCGGTCCGGTTTGACCGTTCCGAGTTAATTTATTTTTTACTTATATTATTGAATATTCAAATTTATTCTGTTGGTTAATATCAAAACATCCAATTGTGATATATGTCAAATCTTTGAAAAGTGATTAAAAATTTTAAATTGTTGTTTTTCATAAACTCGAATTTAATCAAATATATTAGTCGGAAAAATGTTCTGATCAGACGACCAAAAACTGTAGAATATAATTTTACCAAAAATTATGGGTCGTTTCATGTGTTATCATAATTTAGGCAGTCAATAATATTCAGACGTAATCTGAATTAAAATCCAATAAAATTCAACAAATGTCGGAACCTTTGAATTTACATCCATATATACCATCATGATTAGTCTTAAATTTAACATCCCTGTCATACATCTGCGTAAAACAACGAAACCACGTTTCACCCGAAAAAAATAAATGAAACCATTATATATTTAAGCGTAATGGCTAAAGTATTGCATAGCAGCATAGGTTTCACCGCAATTATTTTATGGGTCGCCGTATCTCTCGTTAATTACGATCTTTAACCCTAACGACATCTGTATTTTCTGAATTTATTAAAGAAACGTGACGTTGCTCAATCGTGTTTCTTGTATCACAAGAATGACCCAAACCATAAAGGACGTTAATTGCATTCGTTAACGTATATTAGATAACGACTAATTGATCGTTTAAAGAATGACTAATCTCGCAGGTCAACTCGATCTCGGTAACGCGTGAGAGATCGATAAACTAATTCGGGCTGGCTTGAATTCAACTTGAATTCCATTCAAGATCTCAACAACAAAGGGTAAGATACTCATTTTATTTTATATTAATTTTAGATTTTACGAATTAAAAATAGCTCGGAAAAACTCAAATGAAATATTTGTAAACTTGTGAATAGCAACTTGAGCAAATAAATAACCTTCCCAAGTCTACTTCAAGTCAAGTCGTCTAGGACGCGTAACCGAGAAACTTTGTCTGTAACTTCGACCAATCTTCTTCAGCTAAGTTTTAAGTTATACGCGTCAAGCTTCCGTGTCTGTGGTCCCTTTTTTATTATTATTATTATTATTATAATCATCATCATCATCAACTTCCCTCCTCCTCCTCCCTGTCGATCTTTCTTTAAAAGTGGCGCATTAGATTTGTGGAAATTATGGATCGACCCCTAATTGTTTGGGGATGTTATTCCAAAATCTAGATGCTCTGTTTCTGAGATCCTACAGGCAACAGCAGATTTAAGCTGAACAAATGCAGTGGGCTGATTAATGCGCACTCAAACAATTTGAATGGATTTTTTTTGGGAATAATACACAAAGAAACACTGTTTTAATTGTTGTTTCCTGGCATTGCATTACTAAAATAGTAAAGGGTAACTAGGTAAGTTAATAATTTGAGATTCTTGATCAAGAAAAGGCAAAAACTCCTGAAATGTCCTAAAATAGACATTCTAATCACATGTTAAAATTTTCATATCTAATCAAAAACTTCAATGTAATGTTATGTAAATTTTTCACACTTATAAATTTGTCTATTACAGCGGTGAATAACGATATGAAATTTTTCTCATATTCTGTTAAACAACCATCGGATCAAAATTTGTACGAACTTTGATTTTGTTACCGTGTGAAAGTAGGAGTCGTGCGAGCATAAAATAGATATGGGATTAACCCGATATGATACATTGTTAAAATTTTCATATCAAACCAGATACTTTAAAGATAGTAAGTTGGTAACAATATATAAACAAAATGGTCTCTGTGTTTATGAGAATTTTTTGGAACTTTTCTCAACCATGAGTTTATTAGTCTCAATCAAATATTGTGGACTGCTTGACTTTTTTTAGCAAATGTTGAGCCAAACACAGTAATGATTAAGATTATAAAAATGGCATCAACGAATCCTAATTCTTGTCAAATTTGCACCAATTTTTTTCATTGATATCACACATTGCTGGTTATTTATGTGGTGGATTTTTTTTTTATGAGTGTACATGTATGTTTTATTAACTTTTGAGTTGAACAACTAATGATAATTGGTCTAAATAGTAAAACATTTGAATTCAAAAAAGTAGAAGATGTTATTGACAAAGTCACTTTTAAAATAGACCCGATATTTTTCGACTCTCATATAATAAATCACAAATAAAAAGTTACGTAGATTCTAATTGGTAAGTAATAGGCCAAAAGTGAAGGGATTCAAGTGACAAATTCTTCTTACAAGTGAGGCACAAAAGTGATTCTTTGGAATACTAGTCAATTCCTCTTATGGGGTCAAGCCGTTGAGGTCACATTTGATTCCATTGTCCTATTAACGTACTGAACGCGGTTCAGTTCGTTAACAACCTTCCTCAACGCCATCTTATGAGTACGTGTAGAAAAGTAGTTAGTTTATTCGGAACGCGTTACTACTTCCCGCCAATTTCCTTGGCCCCACATTAAAACCAATTGTCGTCGTTTGATAAGTACTAAGTTCGCTTTATAAATATTAGATTCTTCCGTTAGTATCCAAATCATAAGGACACACATAGTTTGATTGTCTTGGAGCATTTTCTTAGTACAAATCCTTGACTTTTGTGTTTAGTATTACAAGTCTGTGTTACACCTGCAGCTTCCCTGCAGCTTCTTGTCTCGATTTGTAAGTCAATTTAGTATATATACACTAGAAGAGCTACGTGGGTTAGGGACCAAAAAAAAGTTTCTCGTTTTAGCAATTAAGAGACGGTACGATTTTTAGCTATGACCCCGAAGAGGCCTTTTCGCTGTGATCGTGATGGTGGTGATGCTGAGGACGAACAGGGTTCCAAGCGGTTTAAGAGGTAGCAAATCGAACTCGAACCGGATTAGTTAACATTTTTTTTACTTACTGCTAATGCTCGGTTATGTCATGTCTGGTTGGATAATGGGTTCGTTTGCTCTTGTCTTGTTTCAGCTCTGTTCGGGATGTTCTTGGGAACTTCTCGATCGAGGATTTCGTGTCAAAGATGGAGCCGTTCCTTCGAAAAATTGTAAGAGACTTTTGCTCTCTTGCCCCCTTCAATTAATTTGGACATGTTCATTGGTTTTGAATTAGTCTTGGAGCTAACGCTTCTATATCATATATGATATAAAGCAACTTGGGACCAGAAAGCATACAATATATTTCAACTTGGTGGTGGTTTTCGAGTTATAGTAGATTATTAACACTATTTTAGGAGACAGATGACTTGGATCTTATGCTTCGAAACGTGTTTTGCTTATTTAATTGTGAAGCATGGCCTGTATTTGCTTCTTCTCCATCTTTGACTTGTAGTTGCAAATGGTCGATATTTTATTTTATTTTTTTGAAATTATGAAATCATTAATTACGACTGCGATGAACTTGTTGTAAGTACTAAAAATTTATCTGATGCAGGAAATGTTCTATGTTTGAACTTGCTTAATATAGACTTCGTAGCTATTTGGCCTCTAAATTATTAATTTTGGACATGTTCTGAGCAGGTGCGAGAAACAGTAGAAGAGAGTGTTTCCCGCTTCTTCCACCAGTCCTCAAGGTTTGTTCTAAAATTCCCTTTCTTGCTATGTTCCGGAATCTGATTCCAGATTCCTGTTTTCCTTTCTGATTACACAAGTCGGATCGAATTCGCTTCCTACCCGAAATCTGATTTCAGTTTGCATTGACCTTCTGTTAGGCCTTCATCATATGAACCCGAAACATCTGCAAGAAGAGAATTCCTACTGCAGTTCGTGGATCCGTTTCCAACCACCATCTTCACCAACTCCAAGATTGAAACGGAGGAAGGCAACCCCGTCAGGATCGTCCTGTTGGATGCCAATACCAAGTCCATTGTCACTTCTGGTCCTCTATCTTCGATGAAGATTGAGATCGTCGCGTTGGACGGGGACTTTGGCTCGGACGACCAAGAAGACTGGAGCGCAAGCGAATTCGCTGCGAATGTTATTCGACAGAGGGAAGGTAGGCGGCCGCTGGTCACTGGAGAACTAACAGTCCCCTTGAAAGAAGGAGTTGCTGTCATCGGCGACGTGTCCTTCACGGACAACAGTAGCTGGATCAAATGCAGGAAGTTCCGAGTTGGAGCTATACCTGTTCTTGGTGGGAATTTGGGAGTCAGGGAAGCTAGAAGTGGAAAATTTATGGTTAAGGACCAGAGAGGAGAATGTATAGTCTCAAAAACTTCCACCTTTTCGATTGTGATGTTTTAGTATATAATCTGATAGAAGAGTTTCCTGGTTGCAGCTTACAAGAAACATCACCCTCCGAGCCAAAAGGACGACATATGGCGCTTGGAGAAGATCGCGAAGGATGGCGCGTACCATAAGCGGTTGGCTAGGAATGGGATCCATAATGTTGGAGACTTTATGCAGATGCTTGCACTTGATCCGTCCAGACTCCGTGGGGTATGCGACAGCCTCCTCTCGTGCGATTCTTCGCTTTTATTTTTTTGCGGCCTTGTTAAGACTTTAACTGATGGTTGATGATCTGCAGATGTTCGATGCGATCTCGAACAAGGCGTGGGACACGATTAGGTGCCATGCTGCTATGTGTGTTGCAGATGAGGATGAACTCTACGCCTACCATGTACCTGGACAGGCCATTGTTCTGCTCTTCAATGCCATCTACAAGCTGGTGGGAGCAACATTTGATGGACACAACTACGAGAGGGTTGAAAGATTGAACTCCGGTCAAATGGTACGCAATTGGAAAAATTGGAAGTTGCAGCTTAATTAGTTCCAACTCATCATGAAAGTAACTGACTTTCATTTTTCATTGACAGGCTTTAGTAGAAACTTTGAAGAGGCATGCGTACAGGAATGTCGGAGACCTAGTTCCGATCAACGCGCGATCCGTGTTCAGTCCTGGAAGACCCTTGTCGATCTTGCAAGCTGACCATTTTGATGATCCAAACATAGGCCTGAATCAGCTTAGTCCCCCAGTTCCACAAATGGACTTGGAAATCAAAGACCCTTCGACATCGTCTCCTTATCATCCGGATATTGGAACAAGTAATAGTCAGCTGGAGTTCATATTTGGGCAGCATCCCAACACATCAATGTCAGGATTTCCCCCAAACTTGAGGAACAGCTTCAAGATGTCTGATCTTGCCCCTCTATTCACAGGGGAGTCTCATTGGCCTCAAAGTGCTTCAGAGTGGCCACTTGATACAAGTTCACCAGATGAGCTCTCTCCAATTGTCCAGGCATCAACATGGACCGATGTAGCTAATCCAACATCATGGAGCCAACCTGGTAGCAACACATTCTTCCTGACTTCGTCGGATATCGAACCCGAGTTCGGGATCATCTCTTCCGACCCCAGCTCACATGTGTCTAGGATCGGGAACCCAAGGGAGAAATGGTTCAAGGTCAAAGTAGCTCTCAAGTTAAGGAAGTTCATTAGAGATGTTGCAGCCAGAAGGGCACAGCTTCTTTATGTAGATTATGACAGTTTCTAGTGTAATCAAGCTTCTGGGTTTCCAAGGAGGCACAAGTCTTAAAATGGATATCCTAGAGATAGTAGTTTTTCTAGTTCTATGTTGGCCTTGGCTTAATTGGTTTTGAAGGCCTTCGTTTTGTGTAATTGTTGTATACATGTGTAAATTAGATTTATCAAGTATAGCATAGCCCTCTCTGTTAGCACAGGATAAGTGGCTTCCCCTTTTGTAACTTCAATGTTTCTTGTAATAAAATCTTGGGGAAAGTAAATTTTACCACTGTATGAGAAATTTGGATTCGGTGGGAATAAAAAAGAGGATGTCTTCATTTGGGGACAAATATTTGGACCATTGGATATGAATTTATTTAAAAAAATTAGATCTAATGGTGTAAAACCGTTCAAGGACATTTTTGACTTTTACCTAAACTTAAAAACCTAAGCATTTAATAGCTTCCTTATTTTTAGCATAATTATCATTAAATATCTCATTTTAAAGAAAAATTTAAAATTTAAACCCATAAATTGGTAATTGAATACACCAATAATTTCCTATTATGGAACAAAAGATACGAGATCCTCTCCTCTACTTCTTCTCTACTAGTCATCTCCAACCTTTTCTCCTTCTCGACTTTGCATCGCCTGGAGCCTCCGATGACCTCGCCTAGGCCAGTGGCCGTCTAAGTCCTCGACCATCCTCTTCTTTTCCTCCTCGTCGACATCGCCTCGCTTGGCACCTCCGACGACCTCGTATCAACTGGAGCCTCCGACGACCTCGTCTAAGCAGTAGTTGTCTGATTCCCCGACCGTCCTCCTCTTTTCATCCTCGTCGACCGGCCGCACTGAACCTGAACTTCGGTAGCCTCTGTGTCCTTAACTTTGCCCATCGGCCTTGGTTGCATAACCCGGTCTCTCCGGCTCTCAACCCAGCCCATTTTCCACTCATTCCGGGTCTGGACCTTCCAGCGGAGCCTGTTTTATGCTTGTTTTTTTATCTTTGTTGTTATGTCTTATTTTTTTGTGTATGCTATTTCGGACCCCAGGTCGCATCTGTTTCGTGACCTCATTGGTTGTTTGCTTAGATTCTGTTGCTTTTGTCTGAACTAGTGTTGTTCTGATTTGAGATCGTTTTGGATTTCGATACTTGTCCGATGTTTGTGGGTGGAGAACCTTTTCTCGGTCGATTTACGTCGACCTTCCCGATTGCTGAGTTTACACTCAGTTGTCCTCTTGACTTTGTCTTGAGATTATTAACCGAAACTTGTTTCGGTAAAACTTCACCTCGATCGATGACTCTAGTGCTTTTAGATCGCCCATCATTCCCCTCTTGTGCCACCTTGCACTCGTCGGACTGGTTCCGTTTTCCATTTGATTTTCTTGTACTTTATTTGTGTACTTTATGTATTACCTCAATCGATGACTCTAGTGTTTTTTTATCGCCCATCATTCCCTTCTTGAGTTCTTGTGCCACCTTGCACTTGTCAGACTGATTTCGTTTTCCGTTTGGTTTTATTGTACTTCATTTGTGTTCTTTCTGTATCGCGTTATAACTCATATATTAATATAAATTGTGAGCCACTTTATTCCTTAAAAAAAACTAGGAGCTCATTGCAGGCAACCATCTTTCTATTTGAATAAGTAAAATTGGAGAAACAATAGATTTCCATACTAAAAATAATAATTTTTTACGACATACAATTTGACAGCTAACAAATCTAACAACTTCCCCATAGAAGAAAAACCTAGAGAGCGTGGCGCTTCGGACAGAAACACAACAGACGCAAGGCCGACCCTCGACGTGTCCCGAGTCCGTCTCAAGTTCCCAGCTACCAATGGCAACTCCCCGTAAATATCTCGAAACCCGATCCCACATTCCAAAACCCCCCCAAAGAAAATATCTAGCTGTAGAGAGAGAAAGTGTGAGAGAGAGAGAGAGAGACACGAAAAGGAACTCTTGTCAAAACTGAC
>SOPF01029171.1:0-17295 GCA_012979155.1 Hypericum perforatum
TGTTGTTGTTGTTCTTGAGTTGTTATTTTGTGCTTGTTAGTGTGTTACTTACCAAAACCAAAACCATTCAATCCAAATCAAGTTTCTAATTCATAGCTAGTAAGCCGAGTAAGGCATTCGCTTAATCCTCGTGAGATCGACAACCCTACTTCATAAAACTATATTGCGATGGTGGTTGGAGGTGTTTCGCGACGCCGAAGACTACTTCTAATCAATTAGCGCCATTTTCAGGGATTGAGTTTCGAAGCTAAAGCTTAGCTTACAAACTTGGATTAGAAACTTTTGTCAACTAAAAAATTTTATTGCAACTCGTCGGAAATTGTTTTTAGCTACTGCCACTCGCGGATTTTAATTTTTTGGCCATCTTAGATTCCGAATTGAAAAAAACATGCTTTGATGAAATTGTGCATTTGGAAGTCTTCTTTCATTTGCTGTTGATTTCACGTAAATGGGATTTCGGATGCAAAAGTTATCGCATTTATAAGTCACAAAGGTCAAATCTGATGATTCTTGCGAAAAACTTACACGAAAATTCTTGCCAAGAAATTTATAAAAACAAAAGCCAAGACAACTTTCTATAATTGAAAGTCTTCTTTCCAACGCCGCTGAGTTTGCCAATTTTGGAGTTGGGACGAAGAAGTTATCACATTTTGAAGACACAAAGGTCAAATCTCACAATTCTTGCGAAGAACTTGCTCGGAAAATTTTGGCAAGCTCGCATTTTATTTTTCTGGAGGTCTTTAATTCCGAATTTTTGAAAACAAGTCAAAGTGAAGTTGTATTTTGGGAAGTCTTCTTTCCAACGCCGCTGACCTCATCTATTTTAGAGTTCGGACAAAAAAGATATCGTATTTTGAAGTTGTACGAGCAAAATACAATTTTTGGACAAGTCTTGCCAAAATGTAGAATACGATTAGCCTCATATTTTCACTATTTGAATAGTGAAAATCCAATCTAGGAAAAATTTCCTTAGTCAAAGTTGTAGCATTGGAAGTCTTCTTTCATTTGCCGCTGACCTTGACTAAATAGGAGATCGGACGAAAAAGTTATAAATTTTCTAAGTCGCATGCCCAAAACGCGCTCAACCACCAACTTTTCTTTGGAAAGAGAAGTGGACGTAGCACACTTGGAAAGGACATTGCGACGAGAAAAATTGAGACAAAAGAGGCTAAATCAAGAAAGACTACAACAAGAAAGGATGAATTCTTTTGGTTACCATTGGTACAATGGAATTCAAAGATTATTTGTTGACGAAAAAGTTGAGGATACACGTGAACTGGTGGAAGCAAATCAAAGAAAACTTGATCTCACCCAAGTTCAGTTTTGGACTTGTGAGTGGTGCGGATGTGAGGGACATGAGAAAAGTCAATGTGAAGAATATTGGTTCCCCACCCGCCATGGAGCACCTTCAGATTATGAGAATTTTGAGCATTATGGTGAGGGGCAACATGAAACCATTTGTATTCCAACATGGAGCAGAAATCCTTATTCCTCATAGTGCAACGAAGAAGTTCAACCTCTAAGGTCCGATACCCTTGAAGATAGATTGGACTCAATGGAAGCAAGAATGGATAAGATGTTTGAAAATGGCAATGATATACTACTCAATGGGTTTGAGAAATTGTGTACGCCAAGTCAAACTTCTGAGAGAGCGCAAGCTCACTCAGATGATATTTGCACTAGTACACATACAAAAGATGCCATCTTCATTAAACCATTCGAGCTAATCTATCATTTAGGGGAAAACAATGAAGTGCAAATGGAGGATGACGATAAGCAAATGGACTTGAAAGTTGAGGAACCTTCATACGTTCCTCAACAATCATGCATCTATCCAACATCATTTCTAGAAGATTTATATAGTATAGAGAAAAAGGGGCATTTGTGGGATTTTGAAACAGAGGATTGGTACCAAGAAACCCCGATGAGCTTGTTTATTCATGCCAACGCACTTCCAAAAGAGGATGAAAAGAATGAGGAAAAGGAAGAAGAGAAAGAAGAGATTGGGTTTGATGAGAGCACTAAAAAAGAAGCTGACAAGCTTATTACTAGTGCTAATTTCTTTGTGCATAAATCTTGCTCAACCATAGATTTGGTGAATATTAAAGATTCGGAGGAAAAAGAGGAAGCCATATTTAAGGAAGAGTTTAGTGTTATCCGCCACAATATTTCACCTCGACCTCAAGATCCAAAAAAGTTTGCTAATCCTTTACTATTAGAGATGGTAAGTGATGGAAAAACACCCTACCAGAATGTTGAACAACCTCCCACTCTTGGTTGGGATTGGTTAAACTTGGGTGAGATTTTGAAATCTCTCAATCCTATGATTAATGTGAGTGCTATTGACCAGTTGGTTGATTGGCAGATATCTGCATTTTTGCGATTGATGAGAGATAAGAAGTTACTTCTATATGATTGTTGTGCTCAACAATTTATATTAGGTAATTGACCTAGGAATGGGAAGTTAGAACATGAAGGTGACTGTAGTAAAAATAGCACTAACTCATAAAATGAGCATATCGTATTACTACTTGGTGACTCAACTAGGCTTATAGTCAAAAAGGTTGCAGAGACGTAGTTCATTATAATATGCCATTAGTGAGTTGTATGATTTGCAAAATTCAAAGTTACAACTGTGACCCATCAGAATGGGGCGTCTGGTTTTCCAGCTTTCCAAGAACGCAACATAAATAAAAGCCAAAAAAATTAGCGTAGATTATATTATAAAGTGTGTTAATTTGTTTGCATTTTATTTGTGTGTGTTTGTTTAGATTTAATGTCTTTTGATTATAACTCTAGCACATCAGGGCCCACTCTATCCATATTTGACGTTCACCATGGCAAGACAACAAGCTCATCTTGAAGAACATAGGCGTACAATGATCTACAGTAGGCACACAACGAATTGACTAGGGAGCTCCTTTTTTCTTTATCTTTTATTTTAGGGTAAATTACATTTGGCCCCCTTGGGTTTGGGATATTTAACGCTCGCCCTCTTGCTTTTCTAAAATCGATTAAAAAACCATTCTTGTATGGCAAAATTGTACAAATCAGCCCCTCATGTCGGAGTTGGAGATTTTCTCCGACGAGGAGGCACGGGAAATGACAGAAATACCCTTCTATTAAAAAAATATACTTTCTTTTTTTTCCTCTTTCAACTTCATCTTCTTCAACCCTCTATTAAAAAACAAAATATACTTTCTTTTTCTCTACCGACAACCACCTCATCACTGCCGGCCCAACCGCCTCCACCTTCCACAACCGCAACTTCCTCTCGGATGCCTGGTCTTCTAACCCTAACTCCCCTGTCCTCTCCTCCAACACCCGCTCTATCTCCCTCCTCCCAAACCTTACCCTAACCCCGCCTTCCAGATCCACCTCTCCACTAGGAGGTTGATCAGAGCAAAAAATCGGGTACCTAATCAAGAGTCCAGTTGTACCTAATCGAGGTGTATGGCCTGCAAGTCAGCTTCAATGTTATTCAGATAAAGGATGATTACTCAGGCTGGTTCGCAAAGTACCAGGTAGATCTTGTGAGTCTCGCATAAGAGTTCCATCTTGTTGAAAGGAGAGCATTAGCTGATGACGGTGTTGAAGATACCTTCCTGTATCTGCAAGTGTCGGAAATATTTTTGGTATATTATTGCAGCTGGACTCTTCATGGAGCTAAGAGATTTGTCTGATTGCACTACATAGGGGATTGGAGCTGTGCCACTGGGAAGGAGTTTATACTTACACGAATATACTATGTTTCAATTCATATGCCTATTCCTGGCTTTAATAAATTGTGATCTTGTTTTCCTTCTTCAATTTTTTTTTTGTTTTTGGGTTTTCTTTGTGCTCCAATTTTTGCATATAGGAAGCAAGTAATTAAATTCAAGCAAGTAATTAAATTCGTTGGCAGAAGTTAATGGGTCATGAAAGTAAGCAATTGATGTGGGTATGTTTGGCTATCGGTGGATGGTAGGTTTCTTTCTGGGTACTGGGTTTTCCCTTTGGGGTTCAAGCTCGTGGATTACCATTTCAGATATTTGGGGTTTATCATTTGTTTTAGGTATTGTATTTTGGGGATTGTGTGTTTTTTGGATATTGAATTTTTCATTTCAGGAGGAAGAGGAGGAGAGGAGGAGGAAAGTTTTTTTGTTTTTTAGTGTAAGGATATTTCTGTCATTTCCCGTACCTCCTCGCCGGAGAAAATCTCCGATTTTAGCACGAGGGGCTGATTCGTACAATTTTGCCATACAAGAATGGTTTTTTAATCAATTTTAGAAAAGCAAGGGGCGAGCGTTAAGTATCCCAAACCCGAGGGGGCCAGATGTAATTTACCCTTTAATTTATTTCCTTTATTGTAAATTCATATTTATGTGATATATGTTAGTTTGTTCATATTTGTTTTATTGTTTGCTTGTATTGAGATAGTTTATTCGTATCTTTGGTGATCCGGTACAGAAGTGTTTCGATTTGAGCTTTGCAGGGTTCGATCTCCTTGCTGCTTCTTAACGTACTAGATCATCGAGATAAAACTATCTCGAAATTTGTTTTCTTTTTTGTAATTAGGTATTTATTAGTATCTTAGACACCTTGAGGACAATGTGTCATTTAAGTGTGGAGGAGGGTTCCCTTCAAGAATTTTCCTTTTGTGTTTAGTATGTTTATATATGTGCGTCTAGGTTTAGACTTGGTATAAATTTTTCAAAATTTGACCCCCTTCAAAAAATTTCAACTTGTGTTTAAAGATTCATCACCTTATTAGTTGGGAATTTAACTAGAGCACAAAGCTTAGGAATATGTAGAAACCTCACACTTAGTATTTAGACTAGTGGTTTCGCTGTTTAGACTAGACTAGAATGATAATGTGCGAACCTTGTGAGGTATTTTGAGCCGAAGGTGGAGACATCCGTCTCCAATTCTTTTCATAAGGTGCATACTAAGTTAGTTGATTAAAGTATCCTACTAATACTTGTCATAGTCTTAGTTGTGTAGAAGTTAGTGGGACGACGGGGGCATTTCTTTGACATTTGAGCCTAGAGCTTTAGAGACAAAATCCTATAATTTTCAATTGCTTTAAACCAATTTGAGCCTAGCCTTTTCTTGAATATAGACTAGGTAACCAACTTTTAGCCTAAATGACCAATCTTCCTTACCTTTGACCATCATATCTGAGGATTATAGTATTTTTGCCTAGAACATGCTAAGTTTATTTAGTTTATTTATTTTTAAGAAAAATAAAATGTGTTGTAAATATTGTATTAGTAAAAAAAAGAAAACAAAAGAAAACAAAAGAAAAAAAAGAGAAAAACAAAGAAAATTGGGAAAGTGGGTGAGAGCTTGATTATTTTTAGTGAGAATGTTTAGATTAGAAGAGTGACTAGTTACTTTTGTAATGTCCTCGGATTGGATGGTTTAACTACTATCCAAATATTTTGCCTCACCTTTACCTTAAGCCCCATTATAATCTGATATAAAGACCCCCTGATCATTAACAACCATACAAATTTAGATATTGCTGACTAGGATGTAAGATGCTCAAAAGATATTGACTAAAGTATGCGAGTGATAGGAAGTTGCCCACTTATATATTGAGTGAGTTAAACTTTCTATTCATTGAGAGATTAATGTTCTAGTGTCTTTTACATAGTGTTAATATTAGTTTAAACAATAAAGTGTTGGAGGTTTTTATCGATTCATTCGTTTTGTGATTAAGTTAATGAAGTTAGAGATAGTCTTTTGACATAAGCTGATGTTTTTGAGGGGAATCAAGTAACGAATTTTTATGCCAAGTCTTTGCCTTTTTGTGTGTTTTTCTTTTATCACTTGATTTATGTTTGTTTGTTTTTATGTATATTTTGTTTGTATTTCCATATTTGAGTTTTGCTTGGGGACAAGCAAAAATTCAAGTGTGGGGGTATGATGAGTGTCAAAAACACTCATTATTCGTGTACATTTTAATGTAGTTTTAGCTTTGTAATTAATTATTTTAGTATGTTTTCTTTGTATATGTCTCGTAAATGTACATTATGATCTTTTATCGTGTTCATTCATTTTTCTTATATTTTATTTATGTTTAGGATCTTTATGGACGATTATTTAATGATGCACAATTAAGATCACAAGGTTGCGAGCAAAATGGCATTGACAAACCAAATGCACCAATTATTTCCGAGGCTAACCATGTAGTTAACCGGGCCAGACCTCTTGCACGATTAAATTCATAACTTCCTCATACAAAGTCGGATTGAGGCGCCATCGGTGGCATTGGAAAGAAAACATCCTTAGTTATAATCTACCTGAAGAACATCCTCTATACAACTCTTGCACTTGGTCGATGACCTTCTTGAAGTCCACAATCTTGAAATTAAGAAGTTGTCTAACGATAAATTTCTTCGTCTTGACATCCTCTATTTTCTACTTCTTTGAGTGAACTCTACAACTCCTTAGTGGTCAGGGATACCACATATATGTTGTAAAGTATATCGTCTAGTCTATTCAGGACATAATTTTGGCAAAGGAGTTGATCTCTTTTGAGAGCATTGATCCAACTTCGGAGTTATTAGGTTGTCATGCCCCATAAATTAGGCAAGTCAACCATCGCAAAGACAATTACCTTGAATGGGCTACATTATTTCAACTTCAACTTTAAGTAACCACTAGGTCCAACGAACTTATTTCAATACTAAATAGTTTCTTGAAGAACTAAGATTATTTCTCAGAAAAAAAATGGATGCTTCATTCTCACTTGATGTCTTATACTACTCCCATGCCTAGTCACATTCAGAAAATCTGAAACAAACAGCGGATTTGGTGAGTTATGCAACTCAGTATGTCGTACATATTTCCTTCCTACTCTAACTCAAATAACCATACACTAAAGCATGTAAATGAAATAGATAGAATGATTACAAACATGCACAAGAACAACACACTAACCAACATCTAAACAAAATACTTAACAAATAATGGACACTCCGGAGTTCCACCTAATTCATGATGGGATTTCATAGGTCACAGATAGCATATACCCTCTCCGCGAAGTACAGGTCATTCAAAATGCCCTCGTGGGTCACAAATAGTATTTAACTTCTCTGTGGCCATAGATGCATAGAAATAATCCCAACATAAACTAAGCTAGTCAGATCCAATTTTCAGAACAGAACAGATTAAAGATTTTCAAACAAAAGAAATAAATCACATCACCAACATCAAATCCATAAATCAGTTGTGACCTCAATTAATAATTTAGGATCTATGATTCACTATGCTATGTATAGGAACTACTATCATTGATATACTAAGAGTATAAAAGTACTTAAACAGTCGCATAGCCCAAAACAAATAGGTTTATGATTTCAGTTTTATTTATCTATAAAATAATCGCAAGAACCAAAAAACTAGGTTTACGATTATCACCTAAACCCAATCATAACATCAATTGAATAATTTCCTGATCATAATTTATACAAGGATTACCAAATAAATCATGCTCTCGCAATCTGATTTTTCTACAGCCTTGCAATGCTTCATAGAATCAATTCACACAAGTCTTTTATATTCACATAGACCATTAACAAATCATATAATCAAGTGTATAGATTTAGTGAATCATAACATACAATTTACCAACATCAGTAGAAGGTGCAGTATTCAGAATTTTAGAACTAAATCTATAAATTGACTTACCTCAAATTTAGTATTTTTTTTCTTTCCTACATATATTCTCTTTCACTCTAAATCTTTAATTTCTTTGGGCTCAACTTCTCCAGTGTTGTCCCCTTCTTGATCATCTACAACCTTGTCCAAGCCACCATTGAAGAGAGAATACAGACTAGGGTTAGGTTTTACAAGAAGAAAGTCCTCTTTATATAGTTTTAGTTTAACTACACCATATGCCAGTAATTTGCATATTACTAATCAATAGCTAATTACCAAATGATAACACAAAGTATGATTAATTTTATATAGGTTTCATGGTTCTCACATCCATCCCCATTAAAATAAGTTTGTCCTCAAACTTACCAGTATTTTTAAAGAGGAAGGGATACTTTTCTTTAATTTCTGTCTCCAACTTCTAAGTTGCTTCCCTCTTTGTATAGTTACTCTATTGCACCTTTACATATCTTATCTTTCTTCAATGCAGTTGTTGAAGTTTGACACCTATAATCATTAATGGTGCTTCTTGATAATTAACATCTGATTGTATATCAATAGGAATATCTTGTACTACTTGGTATACCCTTGGAACATATTTCCGCAACATAGACACATAGAATATATCGTGTACCCCTATCAGTTTTGCTGATAATGCCAATTCGTAAGCTAATTTTTCAATTCACTCAATGATATCATAGGGTCCAATGTAACGTCGGCTAAGCTTTCCTCATACTCCAAATCTTTTCCCTTCCCTTGTGGGTGATACTTTCAAAAATACATGATCTCCTACTTCAAATTCTAGCTCTCTTTGAAGATGGTCTACAAACTTCCTTTGCTTATCTTGTGCTGCTTTAATTTGACCTCGTATCAATCATTGAAATCTTTTCTATCAGTTCTAGAAACATTTCTAGCCCAAGTATCCTTTTCTCTTCTACCCATTCCAGTTTATCAAAGATTGACACCTCTGTCCGTATAAGGCTTCTAATGGTGTTATTTCTATACTTGCTTGAAAACTATTTTTATACGCAAACTCGATTAAGGGAAGATGTCGCTCTCATTCACCTCAAAATCCAATACACAAGCTTACAACATATCTTCTAATATTTGTATTATCCTCTCAGACTGTCCATTTGATTGTGGATGAAAGGCTATATTGAATTACAATCTAGTTCCTATAAGTTTTTAATCACTTTTCCAAAACTTAGACATGAATCTGGTGTCTTGATCTGAGATTATACTAATTGGATTCCATAAAGCCTGACTATCTCTCTCAGATATAATTCTTCCATTTATTATATTGACATACTTATTTTATAGGCGAGGAAGTGGGATGACTTAGTTAATCAATCTATCACTACCCATACTACATCTCTCCCATGCTTAATCTTAGGGAATCTAGTAACAAAATCCATGGTTGTGTCTTCCCAATTCCATTCTAGAATTTCTAGTGGTTATAAAGTGCCTGCTAGTCTTTTTTTTTTTTGGTCAGTAGTGCCTGCTAGTCTTTGATGTTCTGCTTTAACCAGCTGGCATACCAAATAGCAGGCGACAAAGTTTGTAATCTCCTTTTTCATTCATGACCACTAGAATCTTTGTTTAAGATCTTGATACATTTTGGTTCCACCTGGATGACTAGTATAGCGAGAGTTATAGACCTCCTCCAAGACTTTATTCTTCAACTCTTTGATTGCGGGTACACATAATCTATATTGATAATATAGATAATTATCCATCCCTAATAGAATCCCTCAAGCTCTCCTCTTTCCACTTGTTGTCGTATTACTAAGAGAGTGACATCGTCTTTTTATCCTTCTTCTAATAAAAAATAAAAAGTAGGTTCTACTATCAAGCTTGCCACTTGTCTTGCCATGGTGGATGTATCATTCATGATTCCTAATCTCTTGGGCTCTTTACAGAGTTCCTCTTGTATTGTGAGTCCATTTACTACTTCATCCATCCCTTTCCTACTTAGGACATCTGCTACCAAGTTTGCCTTACTAGGATGATAGTGAATTATAATATCATAATCTTTAATAATCTCTAACCATGTTCGTTGCCTCATGTTTAATTAATTCTATGTGAATATATACTTGAGACTCTTATGATCAGTATATATTTCACACTGAAACCTATACAAATAGTGTCTCCAGATTTTTAGGGGATGAGGTACTGCTACTAACTCAAAGTCATGCATGGGGTAGCTCTTTTTGTAATGTTTGAGCTGTCGTGAAGCATAGGAAATGACCTTTATGTCTTGCATCAGTACACATATAACCCATTTTTTGAAGCATTGCTACAAACCACAAAGTCTTTCCCCTCTTTGGGTAGAGTTAAGATAGGAGCTGACACTAACTTTCTTTTTAGCTCTGGAGAACTCTGCTCACACTCCTCACTCCATATAAATTTTACACCTTTTTGAGTTAGTCGAGTTAAGAGAAGTGCTATCTTAGAAAAATCCTCCATAAAATGTCGATAATATTTAGCTAGCCCAATTAAACTATGAAATTCTGACACGGTGGTTGGTTATTTCCAATCCATTACTGCCTTAACCTTGCTATGGTCTACTGACACTCCTACTTTAGATATGACATGGTCAAGAAAAACTACTTCTTCAAGCCAGAATTCATACTTCTTCAATTTTGCATACAACTGTTTTGATCTTAATGTCTGTAGTAAACCAGTATGTCATCATAAATACCACGACAAATTTATCTAAGTAGGTTGAAATATTTGATTCATAAGATCCATAAACTTGACAAGAGTATTTGTTAGTCCAAAGGGTATGACAACATATTCATAATGATCATAGCGTGTGCAAAATGCGGTCAAATGTATATCCTCCTCTCGAACCTTCAACTAGTTGTATCCTGATCGAAGGTCAATCTTAGAAAATATTTGTGCTCCTCTTAGTTGTTTAAATAATTCCTCGATCCTAGGTAAAGGATATCGATTCTTAATTGTGAGCTTGTTCAATTCTCTGTAGTTCACACACATTCTTATTGATCCATCCTTCTTCTTGACGAACAGCACAGGTGCTCCCCATGGTGAGACACTGGGCCGAATAAACCCTTTATCTAGTAGTTCTTCTAGCTACTTCTTTAGTTCCTTAAATTCTGTGAGAGCCATGCGGGATGGTGCTTTAGATAGTGGGTTGCACTACGAGTCTCGAAGCTTCGGGCAAAACCTTAGAGACTCAAAACTTTCGAACTTAGAGAGAGAAAGAGAGAGAAGAAAAACTATTACTAATGAATGTTTATGCAATGAGTTGTTGGGATGGATGAAATGGCAAGTAGGGTCTTCTATTTATAGTATGCCAATGGACAAGTTGACATTGTCCAAAAGTCATCGATAAATATAAACTCCAAAAACTACGTCAAATTTCTTTATTTCTCTAATTCTAATTGTTAATTAACTTGTGTCTTTTGAGTTTTTACTTCTTAAAATTCAAATGACATCAATTTGTTTAACCTACTTATTTTTTTAGATATAATATTATTTCAAAAAACTTTTTAGTATGGTGGTCCTTAGTGACTGGACAGATCCAAACTTTGGATGGATGTCAAACTCAAGTTATCATGGGAGAGTAGAAGAGAAGAGGATTTTGTTGATGAAATCCGAGAAGGCCGAGAGGTGGGTAAGGAAGCCATGCAATGAAATTTTAGAAGCAGAGGTTCAAGATGCAGGACCACTTGGAGTGGTTGGAGGTCCTTGCCGCCTTCTTGGTTTTTGGGAGGAAAGAGGTAATATGAAGATGCTTGATTCCAATGTACTGAATCTACAAATTCATACTTTAATAGATGTTTATTATATTGATTAGAGAATGTAGATAAACGATTTCATTCAGTGGCAATGTAGAACAATTTATTTTGATATTCACAAATTTTTAGATTTGGAAAAGGCATGATTTGCTATTCGATAATTGCAAAAAATCTTCTTTCTTAGTGGTCTCACTTATAAAGATGACAATTTTGTAAACGAAGAGAGTTACAATAAATTATCATGAGAGATGTAATTATTTTTGGAAGTTTTCACATTTACATTGAGATGTTTTTGGATCTTGCTCGTACTTGTTTTTCTAAATTCTATAATTCTCCAATAGTTGTTGAAACTTAAATTTGGAAAAAATTTGGTGAGTTTTCAAAATATTGTTTCGATGAGGATTATTTTGATGAATGTGATGCACCATTATTGAGTTGGTAAATAATCTTATACTTATAATTGGCCAAATTCATATTTTCAAATATGTTGAGCATGTAGACTCCTTCGGAGTTGAAAAATTCACATATATCGAAGGATCTTCCTTGCTAAATATCTAAAATGACTTCAAGGATAGTCAGTGAGACTAGTCAAAAGAACCTCATTCTTAGTTTCCCTTAAGAAGAATGTTTGTCGATCCCTTCTTTTAAAATATTTAATATAGTTGTATGGAAGATGTTATAAAAGAAAATTGTTGAATTTGAGGAAATATTTTTCAAATTAAGAGGGAATTATGTAAAACGACAAAGGTCATGAAAAAGTTAAGAAATGCTTATGTATGAAATGTGTTTCACTTAAGTTTCATAAATTTTATTTATTAGTGGCTTTTTGTTTCCATGGCTTTGTGCCTTTAGTCATTAGTAGATTGGGAAGGGATTGTGAGCGGAGTATATTACACTCACTCAATGCGATACGAGAATAAATCAAGATTGTTCTTGTATAATAGTGTCATATCAAATGACAAATATTGCACACTTGTTAAAGTCTAATAGTGCCTAAAATACATTTGAAAGCAAGAGTCTATCAAGTTATGAGGACAAATTTTGGTTGAAGAGCTAGAACTTCTTATACCTAAGTCTAATTGAGTTGATTCAAATTGTTGTTTGAAGCTAAGTCGTATATATGCAATTTTGCAATTTTTAACTTCTCCAAATTTAGAGTATAAGATATCTAAAATACATTTGAATTAATTAAACATCTAAGTTAAGAGGCTAAAATATGTTGAAAGTAAGAACTAGCCAACTTGCAAAAAACAAATTTTGGTTTCCAAGTCATAAATGCTTACACCAGGATTTGATTGAGTGTATTAAATTTGATGCGCAAAGTAGAGATGTATATGTACAACTTTATCGTTTATGATGTCTCTAAATTTGAAGTATAAAAATGTCAAAATATGTTTAAAATTAATGATAGACCGAGTTACAAATGACTGATGTGTTATATTTGAATGACATGCTTGATTATGTCAAATGAAATTACCAAGTTATGTCAAAAAATATGCTCATTTTTATTATTGATAAAAATATAATAGCATGCACAGTTTACTAAATTAGTATGACCATCCAATTGCATCAAATGACATGCTTAGTTATGTTAAATAACATGATAATGTTTGTGTCAACACATATTAGTATTTTTCTTTATTTTGCCCTTGTCGTCCCATTTTTGAGGTGTATGGAATGACCAATTTTAATGCCAAATCTATGTCTTAGTAGATCATTTTTATTTATCATCATTGTACCTCTAACAGTTTATGGATTCAAGAGACTCATTGAAATAGTTTATTTTCATTTCTTATCAAATCAAGGAATCCATTCGTCATCACGTCCGTGCTATAACAAGCTGATAGGGTAGGTTAGGTAGTAAGAGCGGGTCTGGGTTACATTTCTGTTGTTAGACCACGTGTATCGCTGGTCCTGGGCTGGGTGGGGCTGGCAGGTCCCACCGAATTTTTGGCAAAAAAAAATCAAAATGGAAAAGGAGGATCCAACCGAAGCTGGTGAAACGATCGGAACTGTAGCATGGCTGGTGGGCCCCATTGCAATTGTTTATTCCCATTTATTTATTTTTTTGGTTTCTTTTTCTTTTTTTTTGGTTTTTATGCTTAATCTGGTTTTGTTTTTATTTTTATTTTGTTTTTATTTTTTTGTTTAATCCGATTTTTTTATTTTTATTTATTTTTTGTGTAATCCAATTTTTTTTTATTTTTGTTTAATTTGTTTAATTTTTTTTAATCAATTTTAATTATTAATTAGGGTAAATTAGAATTTTAGAATAGTAATTTTAATTAGAATTATTTGCATTTGTAATGTATCATTTTCACAATTTCTGTGTAATTTTAATTAATGCTATTTTTATGCTTTTTGACAAAAATTATTAATTGTTTATTATTCGAAATTAATAATTTAATGCGAAGTACAAAATCGAATTAAAAATATGAATTAATAAATTAAATTTAATTGGGTTGATGATGTAGAAAACAGATATATTAATTATTTATTGGTTGGGGGCTGGGTTGATCCGGGGCTGCTGATGTAGGTAAAAAATTGAGTTTGGGGGCTGGGTTGATGTGGATGAGTGAGAAATTAATTAAATATTGCAGAACTGGGTTGGATGGGGGCTGCGGGTGCAGGTGGTCTTAAAGAATATACATTCTATTAGCTTGGTTAATAATTACTAAATATTAAATTTTATATCAATCATTGATCTATTCATCAAAATTCAAATGCGCTTGGATCTTTAAAGATAGTTAAACTCATTCAACAAGTATCTAATAAAAAATATTTTAGGGAGTTCATGCTAAGTTAGCTCAGTTCATTCTTTATCTGAAAATATAAGATGAGCTGTTGTGGTATTAAAAATTGTCCCACTTGTTACTCAAAATTGAAAACTTATTAACATAGAAAAATTCATTTTCGAGTTTATTAAATTGCATATTGATAACGGTTACTAAATTATTCATCATTCCTTTTATTACAGAGGTTGTTAACGCCTAAAGTTGTTATTATCTAAAAAGCAAGAAGATAATATTTGGTCAAAAGTTAACAAAAAGTTAACTATTTAGTAAGACTATCCTTAGATCTTCCTATGCTCAATAAGACTATCTTTCATTATCTCTCAAACTTAGACATCTTCGAAACTCAAACATATCTTGAGTTTGCTTGATGTATTTCTTCTTTCCTCCATTGAAATGTTGCATTCTAGTTCCGTTGCTTAATACTTCATAACCAATAGGTACCTTTTTTTCCTAGTCAGCCTCATACTTTGTAAACTTGAACTACTTATGGATTTTATTCATTTTATTTCAAAACTACGCTATGAGCTATAAAATACACTGGAAAAAATTTATTTTTTCACTCAGTAGAACCATTAACATGTCATAAATTTCATAATTTGTCCTTGAGTGAGATTGAACTTGATTTACTCATTGTGTTACTACAATTTTACATTTGAACGTTAAACATATCAAACACTTTTGTAGTAGAGCTACTTTTGGAAAATCATAAATCCTCGTTTATCTTGTCTCTCTAAATCTCCATTCAAAAAATCCACTTAGCTGTACTCAACTTATTCATGTCCAAATATCGCTCCTTCAAATGATTCAACAACATATGCTAATCATTTTTCAACCCTTCATTTGACCTCAACGGTGATTTCACCTATAATAATATTCCTTACTAACTTTTAAATGTTTCTAGTAGTTTTTTCCCTTCATCACTATCGTAATATTCTTCTCCATCTTTGTTTTCACTCTTATAATCATAGAAACTATAATCTAAAATTTCTAATAAAATAAATTTATTTTCTACCTTGAAACATGTCTATATAAAATATCAACATCATCTGCCAAGTATAAGTAAATCGTTATTATACTTCTTCTCCAAGAATGTGTTGATCGTTCCTTAATGTACCAATAGAACTTTGAAACACCTTTTCCGTAAGTGTTTACATATTATAGTGATTGATCATTTCATTCCTATAGATGTAGATCAGTAGATCAAATTACGTATATTGTGTGTCTTCTATTATTTTTTATCTCTCTCTTTCATTGTGGAGATATCAAAACGTTTTTGGTGCTTAACAATATCTATTGATTTAATTGTATTATTTATATTAATAAGGTATACTTATTTTCAAATGGCGTGAAATTTTTAAAAAATGGGAGATGTTCATTAAACAATTTCAAGATATATGAAAATGAGGAAAAAATACAATATAAAATTTTTTGTTGGTCAATAAAGACAATCAATCAGAATATAATTATAAAATATATGACATCGAAAATGTTGGAATACTAGAGAAAATCAGATTTCATATCAAATTGACTTCTCCGAATAACAAGTGCCAATTCTAATCAGATAATGATACCCATGTGTGATGATACAAACCGATAATAACATTGAAAAACGCAAAAGCACAATAGGAGTT
The DNA here is from genome assembly GCA_012979155.1 of Hypericum perforatum. NCBI lineage: Eukaryota > Viridiplantae > Streptophyta > Magnoliopsida > Malpighiales > Hypericaceae > Hypericum > Hypericum perforatum. The sequence continues at coordinate 15,832 of SOPF01029171.1, forward strand.
TCTTCTTCTGGAGACAACATTTTCTGTCAAAACTTCAAATTATTCAGCATGCTTTACCAAGAACACAAGCTAAAGGTCCTGCATTAGCTGTTAAAGCAGGGGCCAAGGAGCCAGGCGAAACTGCGAATCTCTGAATTTGGGTATAAAGTGGAGCGCAAGAACCGTATCCCGATTGGACAAAGTAAGCCCCGTTCACAAACACGTCTCCGGATGACCTCCATTTCCAACTTTGCCAGTACCCCGAAGTCTCTCGTTTGGTAACCTGTCACACCAAATGTTTATTTATTGTTTAACCCTTTTATATATAAATAGATCCAAACTATAATCGAAAAAGTTGGATCGTTGTTGAACAACAGTTGAGCAGATGGTTAATAACTCAACAGGTTTAATAGGCTCATTCATCTAATTGAACTCGCTAATCCGTATCAAATTGTCAAAAAATATTATTATCTTGAAAAACAATATTCGATGAATTTTAAATTAAAATTTATTAAATTTTGATTATGATATTTACAAATTTTGATTTTCAATTAGAATATTTATATATGTTAATACTAAATATATTGGAAAAGTACACATAAGTATCCTGTGATTTACCTTTTTCCAAAAAAAGACCATGTACTTTTTTATTTTACAAATTTAGTACTTGTGGTTAAATTTTCGGGACAATTTTGGTCCCGAGCAGCATTTTAGGCTGACCGACCACCTATCAATGCCATCTCAACACCACGTCAACTATTGAATCCTACTTGGCCAGGATTACATGGCATGGCAAATTACCACTTAGTACATTTTTCAATTATAATTTTTTTTAAACCTAATTTTTTAATCATCAAACCTAAATTTCTAATTTCTTCTCTCTCCCCACACAAAAACCCACCAAGCACCTCATCACAATGGCTTCCTCCATGTCGTAGCTCACCAGAACGGAGCTCCCCTTCCTCCTATTAACGAAGGGCTTCCTAGAGGGCGTTCCTCCGCACCTAAATGGCTTCCTATACATCGTAGCCTTATTGACCAAGGGCTTCCTCCTCACCAGAATGGAGCTCCCCTTCCACAGCTACCCCTCCGACATCTCTCTCTCCAACTGCTCCTCCCCCGATGAGTCTAGTGTTGGTGTTGGCTGGACCCCCACCACCGTGGGCTGCCTTGGCTGGACCCGTACCATCGTGGGCTGCCTCATCATAGACCGCTTACCAGTCCTCTTGGGCAGCCCCAACTCCTAGGCCGGGGGCGTGGTATTTTACCTTATCCTGGTCGTGGGCAGCCTTTTGGACATGAATAACTCTAGTCCCCTTCTCAAGAACCCTAACTCTCACAATATTCCCCTTTCTGATTATTCCAAAATTGAACATCCTCGTCTTTAAATTGGTGCTTCCCCGAGCTTTGCCAATGCCTCTCCTCCCTCCATATAATAGTGATGCTTGAAACAAGACGGCCTCTCATATGTCATGATTTTTTTTT